>OV656873.1:22299282-22405937 GCA_927399465.1 Sarcophaga caerulescens | reverse complement strand
AGCGAAAGAGAGTAAGCTTGCTTCGGAACAATTTCAACTCGAATTGGTTTAATTTTTGTTCGGAGACAATCGAACTGTGCTGCCAGCTACTTTAATTTTTTAAGTAAAGTTGAACTGAGCTGCCACATCACATTATATGTACATTTGCATGTATGTATGTATGTATGTATAATTAAATACAGCGCCGTTGTTTAATACGTTTATCCATTTTTTTTTTTCACTAAGATTTGTTTTAATTTACAATTTCTTTGTAACTCAATAAAAAATATACTCACGCTCAAGCCAAGAAAACAAATGAATTGCAATCATATGCTACTGTGCTGCCTAATTGTAAAACTAATACGCATCGTTTGCAAAAATATTTCATATGGTAATATTGCTTTTACAGAACAATTGTTCGAAGTGGGTGAATCGTTTTAGAACAAACTCTCAAAAAACTGAACTGAATGGGTGAATCCAGCTTTATGGTCAATTGGTCACTGGAAAGCTGAATACTATTCTTGCAAAAGTTTTTCTCTCTGAGAATCTCTAAAAAGACTCACATCGATCACATATAAAATCTTTTTATAATGAAAGTAGAAAACTTTTTTTGGTACCAATTTTCATTGACCACATTGGATTATTATCCAATACAACAATATGCATTTCCAGCAACAGGCATTGCAGAACTGCCATACGGCATTATTTCGCACAGTGGTCAGTCACCTCGAATTACGGCAGAATTCGCTCTTTTTCGCATATATGGCGGTTGAAGATTTAACCTTAATTAATGGGATCTTATGGCATCTATATTTGTTTTTTTTTTTTTGTTTCTTTAATTATTTTTTTATTAGTTTTTAAAAGTTTTTAATTTTACAAAATTTTAAAAAAAATTTTTTTTTTGGAATACTTTAGTTAGCAGGCGATTTAAATGATTTCACTTACAAATAAAATTCATTTTCCTTTTTATGCTTTCAGGAGACTTCTCCGCTGAGTGCTCATCAACAGCGTTCTCTCGCTTCGGTGACTGGCAGTGCTGGAGGAACAGCAGCTCTTGCTGCCGTCGCCTCCAGCACAACCACAGACAGTGCGCTTACAGTCGCCAACAATGCTACCAACCACAGCCACAGCAACAGCAACATCAACAACAACAACAGCAGCAGCAGTGGCAGCAGCAACAACACCAGCAGCAACAGCAGTAGCAACAACACCAACAGCGGAAGCAACGCTCACCCTCACAGCACCAGTAACGGACTCACGAACACCTTCACCGGCCTCAACAGTCACTTAGGGGGAGGAGGAGTAGGAGTAGGAGTTGGAGTGGGATCAGCATCAGCAGCAAATATTACACAAGGAGGTGCAGCAGGAGTAAGTGGTGGTGGCGCCAACAATTATGAATCCTCTATAGCCACTTCTGCTCCCACACAAATCAACAATTATTACGAAAGTTTACGCAACAATGTTATCACACTACTCGAACATGTACGCATACCACCTAATGGCCATAATTCGGTTACTACAACCGGTAATGCCTTATCTACGGCTTCTACGGTATCAGCCGTTTCAAATCAACATACTGCCTATGCAACACATCCTTCATTAATACCACCGGGGCCTTTGCCTACAACCACTATAGCTGCTAGTTCTGCTGTACCAATGTATGGCAGTTCAATGCATCCTTTGTCAAGCGGTATGCATCCACCACCGCCACCACCTCCTCCACCGCCACACAGTTCTACGGGCCATCATCCCTATACAGTACACCATCCGGCTGGTTATCCACACCACGAACCATTCGATTCGTACATTTCGAAATTGCAATCATTGTGTGTGCCACCGGATGTCTATGCACTGCCCGATGATGGTTCACGTCCAGTATACGATACGGTTAAGTCAAGTTTGCATCAGGATTATACTGTGATGCCAACACCGATATAAATAATTTATTTAGTATCTACGCGTATATATATATTTTTAATTATTAATAGGGGATGTAAATTAGGGGAAGAGATTTCTTTTGATCGGCGTCGATAATTGTGGTGTAGAATTTCAGATGAAAGCAATGGAAAAATGAAAATTTAGAAAACTTTTTAGATAGCTAAAAAGTTGAAAAGAAAACATATGGACTTTAGATTCAACTGTGATTAGATTGTAGCTAAAAAGGCATCAGCTGGAGTTCGCAGTTGGACTATATAACGATTTCTTTCTCTAAGTATTGTACAAACTACAACCCAATCGATTATGAATCGGGTACAAGTTTCTTTCTTTCCAGTGTGACTTGAAGGTTTTAGCCTAGTAGGTAGTATGTTGATTTATTAGACGAGAGTCCTTGGTTCAAACCCTAGCTCAGACATTTGGAACAAAAGTGAACAGTACTTCTTTTGCGACTTCTTCTCAACAGTCTTCTAGCAAAAACTCAAAGAGTAAATAAAATTGGCATAAAAAGTTTCTCAAAAAATTATCGTTGCTATTTGAAACTAAGCTGTAGGTTCTGCCACTCATGGGTAACATTAATGCACACAGCTTGGCTGCTGTGAGAAGCTAGATTGTAATCCTTGTTAAGTGGTTGTAATGGCCAATTAAGTAAGACTACTACTACTAGCTAGGCAACTATTCTGTCATGGTTTTCTCACAGCTTTTGTTAAAAGATTAGATATTAAAATGCTTCTTTAGACAACTGAAAATTATTCTTGTTTTTTTAAGAACGTTGCATTAAAATTTCTCGCCTAGAAGGTCATGAGTTTCTGACCTTTTATTCTTCAAAGTGTATTTTTGACAGTCAAAGTGAATGCTGATGTTATGAACAACAAATATTTGTGTTACATGCAATTAGAGATTGTATTGAAAGGCAACTTAATGCTTCGACGCCATCAGGTTTGTGTTCTTTTTTTTTTCCTGTTTCCGAGTAATAAAGCCGTTTTTTTCGCTGTGCTTGGCCGGAGTTAAATTTGTAAACTTTTTAGTTGCCTGAATGGAATCGTTTGCTTTTCCTGTACAACCCCCTTAATATTTGCAGTATTTCACGAAAGTGATTCCAGAAGAACCCTGAGAAAATCATGCTTATTATATGTGAAGTGTTACCCATGTCGGATTCGTCGAAATTGATTTTGTTTATGTTTGCCCCGATGGCCTAGCTGGTAGTGTCCAAACCTTCAAGCGCCGAGACTTCAAGCACCAGAGACTCTGTGTATTCGTGATTGTCTGATTGCTTATCTGACATTTGGGGTTACACTCTTAACCACCTTCACAAAGGAGTTTAGATTGTCTCCGACCCCTAACCAAGAGCGAAGTCATATCCAAATGCATGGCTTCGAATTGGTGATTCAACCACATGATATGCATAAGAATATGTATCATGGATTGCATCACCCGTGCACATTGCTTTCACCCGTGCTTAAAGAACCGCGGGGTTTGCCGTCATGGCGATACTCATGTAAAGCCCTGGACTAAATGTTTATATGGTATTATAGATGAATACCAACAGTAGGAAAAAGAAAGTGAAAATTATATGATACTGAAATCTTAATGCAGACACTCATACATCCATACATAATTTGTCATTACAACCATTCAGTCAGGATTTCGACCTAGCTTCTCACAACACTTATGTTGTGTGTGTTAATTTTATACATGAGTGGCTAGATCTACAATTTAAATTCGACCCCAAACGACAGATTTTTGGGAAACTTTTTCATTGCATTTTTATTTTACTCTCAGAGTTTTTGCCAGAAATCTGCTGAGAGACAGTCGCCAAAGAAATATTTTTTCATATTTTCGTTTTGTTGTCTAATCTGGGTTTCGAGCCGTGGCCTTACGTCTAATAGACCAACACATACCTATTTGACTACAGCAACTTCAGACACTCATGCTTTCGTTAAATTCTTAAAAGACCATTTTTATAGATAATCTAAGTGCGCTAGTGTAGTTTATTAGACTTTCTTAATCGATTAATCATGGAAGTATTTCCATTTGGTATTGGCTTTCCTTCAACATTACATTAACCTTTTTGAACTACTAGGCTGCAAGGACTCAATGGCAATTTCATATGCATAGTTTGACTGTTTCCAATAAATATTTTTCATTTTAAAATTTTACACTACAATTATCAGATAAATAAGGAATACAGATGTTAAATATAAAGGATATGAAAAGAATTAAAATTAAAAAACAAAATTCTACACATAATTTATTTTAAAATTCTCCATGTATGTATATAATCAAAATTCAAAGGAACTTTAAGTCCTAAAGGTAATTACAACATTAAAAAACAAAAAAAAGGGAAAATAATTTAAAAAGTTTTTACATGTAAATAGCAAATGTTTAGTGAATTTTCTAATAAAAAATAAAAAAACTTCAAAAGTATTTAAAAAAATATGATTTAAAAAATTTTTAATAAAAAAATATTCAAAATGATGAAATAATTTAATTTCAATTGAAATGTAAATAAATAAAACAAAAAAAAAAGTAAAACGTACAGTGTAAATTATTAAAAATTATTTTAATTGAGAAAAAAACAAAAACTGTAATCAATTTGTAGTTATAAAATTAAATTAATTTAGTTTCTAAAGAATAACACGAGTATTTCATGAAAACAAAAACAAAAATGTGATTTTTTAGTATTCAATAGTTAATAATTGTATAATCTCAACATTAATTAATAAATAAAAGAGAAAAAAAATAAAATAAAATATTAAAAATAAAAATAAAACAAAACACATATTATTCCTAATGATCGTATTATGAAAACCAAAAAAGAAATTGAAAACCTTAAAAAATATAAAAAAATAAAAATCAAAACCAAAAAACCATGATTTAATTAAGACAGCCACTATACGATTTCTATAAAGTATTTAAAAAAAAAATACAAAAACATATATACATACAGTACATACGATATACTTTTAGTAATTGATTAAAAAATTTCAAAACGAAAGAAAAAAAAACCGAGAAGAAGCAGCAGTTTTAAATATAATTTCTTTAAAATTAAGTGCAATATTATGAATAATTAGTCATATTTTATTAAATATTTAACAATAAGAACTAATTTAACAACAAACACAATGTAAATAATGTTGAAGCCTCCACGTAGACTTCGTATTTAAATACTGAATAATAATGAAATATTTCAATTCGACTAAATGTTATATAAATAATAAATAATACAAATAATTAAATTAAAAAAAAAATGGAAATGGAAATATATATTAAACGAAACAATACAATATAAAATAAAATAAAATAAAATTAGTAAATAAATATTAACAAAAAAAAATATATATAAAAAAAATAAAAAAAAATAACATGTCTTTTCTTTAAATTTTTGGGTCTAATATCTTTACTAACATATTGCAGTACGCAGTCCCAATGTGTTTCAAAAATTAAATGTTTAATGAAATTCTCTCTCACGCTTTTCGAAAATGGATTTTTGACAACAAATTGTACCTCATACATATAGTGTGTGTGTGTAAGATGTTATGATCATTTTTTATTCATCTTAAACACCTATAGATGCCCTTATGTGTCGAATAAAATTTCGTTCAAATATCCTCTACAGCTTCTCTGGGTGAAGCTTATTCGAATTCTCCAATTCTGCATGACTCTGGCGAGTGCATCAGGCTGAGTTTTACCCATGGCATGGGTTATATTGGTTTAGAAGACATAAATACATACATACATAAACAATTTAGAAGTCGCCGTAGTCTAGTAGGTAGTGTGTTGGCTTATTAGACGTAAAGCCCGGGTTCGTATCACAGGTCAGGCATCAAAACGAAATATGAAAAAAAAAAAAAATATTTCTTCGGCAATTTCCTCTCAGCAGATTTCTGGCAAAAACTCTGAGAGTAAATAAAATTTTCCATGAGAAATGTTTCTCAAAAATCTTTCGATCGGAGTCGGCGTTAAAATTATAGCACACAACATGAGTGGTGTGAGAAGCTAGGACGTTGTACAATGGATCAATTCGGCCTCCGGATACTGTACTTGTCACAGTTGATAAGTACACGTCCTCTAACCTAACCTAACCTAAATAATTGGTCATTACAACCTCTCACCCAGTATTTCGACTTCTCACACCACTTATATTGTGTGTTAATTTTACACATGAATGGCGGGACCTACAGTTTAAAAGTCTGTTCCGAACGATATATTTTTAAGAAATTTTTCATGGCAATTGTATTTTACTCTCAGCAGTGTTTACCAGAAATCTGCCGTGAGGAAGTCACAGAAGAAATATTTTCTCATATCTCGTTTTGTCGAAGATGTCTTACTTGGAGTTTGAATCGAAGCCTCACGTCTAATAAGCCAACACACTACCTAATAGACTACGGCAACTGGATTAATTGCATTATACATTATCATTATATTGACAAATATTAAAAATATAAAGTCCGCATTCAAAATAAGCAGTCGGCTTATTCCTGCACCTGATAAAACGTTGAGATTGTCGGTTGATTTCGGGTAAAAAGTGAAAAACTATACTTGGAATGTAGTCAGCAAAACATTTCTTGCAATAGAGTCCGGCAAAGAAAATCGTTTTTCCTCTAAGTTTTAAAGGGAGTCAAAAAGAGAAAAAAATAAATTAACATTATATGTACATGTATCGATGTAACTTTGATATGTAAATATGATGTAAAATCAATTTTAGTCTTATAAGGAGCACTCGATTTCTGGTATGATGTATAAAATAAAAGCAACTACTTGAGGCACATAATCACAGCGGGACAGGAGGAAAAATGCTGTAAGTAAGCGGAGGCTACACAGATAAAAATGTGATATTAATGTCAATGCTGAGACTAATTTGCCCATCAAAGACGAATATCTTTCTTTCCATTTAACGCGAAGAAAAAAAACACGAAAAAAAAATCTGAAAATGAATATCTGATCCGTGTATATAAAAATTATGCATGTGTGTATAAAATGTATGTATATGTATAAAATTAACACACACAGCATAAGTGGTGTGAGAAGCTAGGTCGTAATCCTGACTGAAGGGTCATAATGACCAATTATGTATGTATGCATGTATGTAAAAAGCATCGACCTCGTTAACTTTGATTGACAACTGAGAATGTAAAACTGTTGACATTTGTGCAAGGTTTCTTAAGTCATCAAGAAAAGCTTAACGTAAGAACAGCACTTAAAAATTATAAAAATTTATTGCAGAAAAAGGGATAAAAATCTGTTCGGTCAACATAATCGGTCTAATGAGCAAGCAATTCATGCAGTTATGGAGCGTTTTCGTATTTATTTTACTCATCATGATTGAAAATCATGAACAAGACAAAAAAATCTGCGTATCGAGGAGAAACTTGTTGCTGTAGCGCGAAGTCTTGGAGAAGGTAACGAAATATCATTTCCGTGAGCTACGCGGAAAATTTTATGCAAGGATCTTGGCCTCCTCTAAAATACAGCTCGTACAGAAGTTGTAGTCGGATGAGCATCGATTTCGTCTGATTGCATTCATTTGAAACTGTCCGAACAAAACCAATTTTATCAAAGAAAGAAACTCCTTTCTGGTTATATGGCTGCGTCAACAAGTAAAATTGACGTGTGTGGAGCAAAAATTATCCTCAAACAGTTCCATTATAATAGTTCCGTTATAATTGACATTTTAGTGCGGTTTACATGCTGACGATCCTTGTTTCTTTCGAAATGAGCAAGGAACTGCCGTTACTATGAGTGACGGTCACTATGGAGCCATGCTGACTGTATTTTTATTTCAAAAAATTTAATCAACTAAGTATTAATGATACAATTAATTTATTGCAAAATTAATTTGATGACAACTTTCTTTCCACAAGTCTTTCTGCACACTGCCACCAAAGTTCGTCCGAATAACATGTCTGGAATACTTTTTATAGTATTATGGTACTAGCATTGGCTTATGACAACTAGCAACTGTTATACCCTGCATTGACATCATACGCCCTGATTTATTGGACAAATTTCTCAAAAATTGGTTTGATTGAATGGATCATGTAATCGTAGACAAGGATATCATATTTAAAAAAATAATATCATGAAATTAAGTGCCTGATTATAATAAAAAAAATATTATTTCTAACAATATTTTTGTCTTTTGGTAGCAATTTAAGTCCTCAAGCTTTTACAAAAACTAGGAAATTTTTTTGTTTTTTGGGTTACTATTCATCTGGCGATGATTAAAATCTAATCGAATACAATTTTTCTATCACAAGCATGACACTACTCTCTTATCTCAGTAGAATGTTTAGAAATCAATGATTTTGTTTGTTGTCCTATCAAAACATAAACAATTCTTTAAGTTTCAATAAAATGCTTATCACTTAAAAAAAAATTAAATTTTACAGTTTCTATGTCACCCCTACCATTTAATTTATTTGCTGTGTCCACTTTCTTTTTTTTTTTTTTGTTTTTTGTCTAAAATTCCTTAAATATACCACCACATTAAAGGTAACTAAACAAATATTTGTGGTAAGAAAACAAACAATATACGATTCTTTTGACCTCCATGACTATGGACGGGTGTGGTATGGTATGGTATGGGTATTGCCAACAACTATTTAAACTCCTGCTACCAGAAACCAGAAATTCATTTAAAATGATAAGGATGCTGATGCTGATTCTGTTGTCTGTTGGCTGTTGATATAGCAACCGACCAGTGACCGACCACATATAAACTACAGAAAGAATTGTTTGTTCCTTTGAACATACACACACAAACACATTTACATTCAACTTGCAACATTGAATATTAGTGGCCAGAACTCTAGTATGATTTAATTGCTTTTGAGTTAGTCAGCATCATTTTCAGAAAAAAGAAAAGAAAAGAAATTAAAATTTGAAATATTTTTGTTGTTGGCCCGCATTTTAGATTTCTAAGCAATTATCTTTGTATAGAAAAACCCAAAAAAATATTTCCTTTTAAATGCTTTTTATTATCGTTGTTGTTTTGCTTTTAATGGTCAATAGTGTTGTAATGTATGCAGATTTATGTAAGGAATCATATGTTGTTCTTTAAACGTTTTAACCACAGCTTTAGGAATGTTTAATGAAGCCACAATAAATCAAGTTAAGTACGAAGCTTGTGAAATTATATGTAAGTTGCTTTGGTTTACAGTTATGCACCATTTTATTAACGGTAATGTGAACTTTTTTAACTGTACAGTGGAGAGACCCACTGTCTTTGATAGGAATTACGCCATAACATCAAAACTGTTTCGAACATTTTTCCAAATTTCTTCAAAATAGCACACACGGTGGACGAGAGAGAAGTCGCAGTGGTCGGTTCAAACCCCAGGTCAGACATTAAAACGAAAATATGAAAAATATTTCTTTGGCGACTTCCTCTCAGATTTCTGGGAAAGACTCTGAGACCAAATAAAATTGCCAAGAAAAGTTTATAAAAAAACAAAGTCTGT
The DNA here is from genome assembly GCA_927399465.1 of Sarcophaga caerulescens. Lineage (NCBI taxonomy): Eukaryota > Metazoa > Arthropoda > Insecta > Diptera > Sarcophagidae > Sarcophaga > Sarcophaga caerulescens. The sequence continues at coordinate 22,396,560 of OV656873.1, read as the reverse complement.
CATTCGGAATCGACTTTAAACTGTAGGTCCCCCCACTCATGCATAAAATTAACGCACACAACATAAGTGGTGTGATATGCTAGGTCGAAATTCTGACTGAAGGGTTGTAATGACCAATTATGTATATATTTGTCGGCGAAGAGGACGACCTTGTTTGCGTTGGAAGGGTCAAACCGAAGAAGCCTGGTCATCGATTCGTGTGACCAAGCCGCGCTGAGACGTCTGGGAGGATGTGTTAAAGCAGACCGAAATCCGTTAATCAGGTTGTTAATGGCCAATTAAATAAGTAAGTTGGACAAAATCTACACAATGTGGGCAGACAGTTGGACAGTTTCTGAATAGATGGTAGGATTTAGCAATCCATTCTTTAATAGAAGAAGTCAAAAAAGTCACTCTTCTTATTACAATAATAACAAATATAATCAATATTTTATTTTCACCAAAAACTTATTTTCTTTTGCCCTGCACACCACTCCCCACCACCGAAATAAACACATTCCATGAGAAATGTTTTCTAGGCCCCACACGCTTAGAATTACAAAAGTGATGAGTTTTATTAGTGAATAATGGGAAATCATTTAGAAGTTGACACTGTCTATGTAAGTGTCTAACAATTACAAAAGGGGGGATGGGAGAGTTAATTGTGAAAACATTTTCTTTGTATCAGAGCAGCAGCAAAAATATCGGGGCAACATATTTTACACACATGTGTGTCAACAATAACATCGAAATATGTACAGAAGAAGGAAAAGTTTAGGCTGCTAATGAGCAACAGTAATGAGAGTAATTTTTTAATGCTGGACTAAAGAATGGAGAAAGAGAAGAAGAAAAATAGAAGACAAATCCCTAAGGAATTTCTATCTTCAATTAGTTTATTAAATTCGATAAAAATGTTAACGAAAGCCTTTGAATTTGGCCCAGAAAAAAACAAAACAGAAGAATTCATCCTTAAGGCCTTTAAGTAGATACACACACACACATACACACTCACACATACTATAACAATTAAACAAGATTTAAATCATAAATGAAGTATGACCGGCCAGTCGTAAAACAAACCAAACAACTTAAGGGTATACATGGATGGAGTATTCCCCAGAAAAAAGAGAGCGAAAGGATCCTCTTACATTTACACTTCCGGGTAGTGGATGTTGAATCTTTTTTTTTGTATGCCTTGCTTTACAGGCTTTTGTGTTTCACATACACTCACCCACTCTCACACACCAATTGATGACGCAGGTTAATTTATGAGTTCATATGTAATTAAATTTTTCATCTCTTAATGGCAAAGGCATCACAATAGAAAAAATAAAAAAAACGATGAAAAAAGAAACACAAACTGAAAGACAAAAGGCAAGAAATGAGCAGCTAATGGCAGACCCTTCAACAAATCATGTGTACATTTTAAGGTTTTTTTTATTTTTCTCTCCCAATTCCTTTCCTTTTTTCGAGTATTTTTCTTTACGAAAGCCAAAGGATTATCCACCAAGGATATTTTTTTTATTTTAATTTTTTATTTATGAGCCTAAGGTATGCCAAAACAAACTGGTGGTTAAAAGAGCTGCAATTATTCAAAATTAAAAATTCGTAATTAATTTATGAACATGTGAACGAACGTGTACATCATGGAGACAGTATTCTGGGTCCGTATTTTTTGATTTTCATTTTTTTTCTTCTACATCTTAATATATAATATATTAACCAAACTACAGAGGTTTGGCATGTTTAATAGTCAATTTTTTTGTGTGATTTCCTTTTAAATCATTTTAAATAATTAAACATAGATATTTGCCAGAGCAAAAATTTAATTAAATTTAAATTTAATAAAATTTTATTATATTTTATGGGTCGACAGCTTTATTGATCAGCGCCCGGAAGTTTTGTGAATATTTTTTGAAATGTTTGAATGTCACGTTATCAATGCTCAATAATATTCCTATGTCGTTCTGATTATAAGTGGGAAAACTTATCACGAAAATGTTGAAGATTAGGCTGAGGTCACCCGTCAATCTCGTATGATACTGTTACGATTTTACCTTTAAAAAACGTTTAAGTTATGAGCTCGTAGATTGCAAATAAAATAAAAATAAATTTGTGTTTAGTTTTAATTAAAATTCTGTGTGCCACTGTTTACAACTTGATGTAACAACAACAATTGCTTTGTTTGTTATTTTTCTGTGTACACCCTTTGCGTAAACAATAACAATCCCCAAACAATTGTTCGACAGAACGGATATCTTCAAACCACGAATACTCTCTTCAAACACACCGCGTCTTCGCACAAGACTGACTGATCTTCACTGACTCAGTCGCCTGCTTTGCCTTGCCTTTTATATGGCAAAGTAAAAAGTCTGATTAATGTTCTTGAAAGCGAATGTTCGTGGCTTCGCCTTCTCGAAATCTCCATAAATGTAAACATCGCTGTTTACATTTATTACTGTTTACATTATATATTGTGATGTTTGTGTATTTAGATTACATTTATTCTTGCAGTGTTGTTGGTGTATTTTTGTTTACTTGTTTACCATTTTTGTTTATGCTGCTGTGTGTTATTATATTGAGCAGTACGAACATTTGTAAACAGGTTTGTTTACTGCATTGTTTTGTTTCTGTAGCTTTTGTTTATAATTTTAATGTTAAGCGATGTAAAAGCAAAACACCAGTATCCAAATTTTTCATTTTCGTTACAATATTAGTTACCCTTACGATAGAGTTGTACTACATATCATTATATAGCTTATGAGTTCAGTTTCTAATTGAAATCAATTGGCAAACAAATGTCGGCCTAGAGTAAACCTAACTTTATTGTAAAACAAATCCATAAAATCAATAAAATCGTGGATTCGAAAAAAATTTTTGGTAAGGTGGTTTCTTGCATTGAAATTTTATAAAAAATTGTGGAATTCATTTACAAATTCCTTGTTTCCTCTCTTTTTTAATATCGTTATTAATTATCCTTCAAAATCTATTCTTTTTTGAAGCAAGAAAAAAAAGTTATTTCAATACAATATTCCAAATCGTTATTATTTTTTGGATACCATTTGCCTTCTCCTGAAATGCAAATCATTTATTACAAACAAATTCATCTCATCTTATGGCTCATCTGTCATAAGCTATTTCCCAAAAAGCCAATGGATAACGGTCAATTTCAATTTAACAAATGTAACCCTTTCCCAACAGAAAACCTTTCTGAATTCCTGTCTCATATGCTGCATTACCATACAAGGAAGCGTCGTAGATAGAGAAGAGTAGAAAACAATTTTTTGTTTTCAATTTTGACATGGAAAAATATCAGAAATTGAAAATGAAAACATCTATCATAAGATTATGTAGGACACAAAAATATATTGGTTTCGTATGTTTATCCTCTGTGCACTCCTTTGTGGTTACTTGCCACCTTTATTTTCACAATTTTTGGGGCAACCCAATGGAGGCAAATGTCATCTTGTGGTCATTTGAATGAATAAACGAAATTAAATGTAAAGTTAAGTGGGGAAGATACAACCGAAAGAATAGTTTGTATAGATAAACGTAAATGAAAGAACGTAAATGAACGTATAAATGAATGAATGGCTCGGAATCAAGCGTAGTATGAAGAGAATCTAAAAACGAACACCACAAGGGATTTGCTGTCATTTCATATGACCAGACCATCAATAAGTTACAAAATTTTCCTTCTTTCCGGCTTGCCTGCAATTGTACATCACAAACACATGGAAAATATTTGTGTATTTTCGTTTGAATTAAAAAAGAAAACGAAAAATTAAGGAAATGTGTAGTAGGACGTGAAAATCGAATGTCATTTACGTAACCATCATACCCAGATGTATTGATAAGGGTTTGTGCGATCTCATGTGTTTGAGTTTCTTATACTTGCCTGTTAAATTTTATTAAGATTTTAACACAATATATTGTTGCGTACATACTATGTACTCGTACAATCATTGACAATTAAGGAAAACAGTTTGTAGTTTTTTGAATTCAATAAGCTTTAGCAGTATATCCAGGATTCAATGAATAATCATTAGAAACTATTTTCTTACTTACTCGAGTCAAGATTACCAAATAGATTCTAACTTCAATTATGTTGCATGTGCTAATTATAACGGGTGATTTTTTAGCTATTATCTTTTTGGCAACACTGGTTTAAACAGCTCACGCACGTTTCGTATTTTGTTTCACTGTCAAACATCTTCAGTTTGGTCTATAATTTAACCATGAATCGTCTTACAAACGAACAACACTTGCAAATCATTGAATTTTATTATCAAAATGCGTGCTCTGTTAAGAAAGTTCATCGCGCGCTTCTTCCATTTTATGGTCAGTTTAATCGACCCACTGAAGCAGCTATTCGGGATATTGTGACTAAATTTCGCACCAAATTTACATTGTTGGACATTAAACCACCAACACGCTTACGTAGAGTGCGAACTGAAGAAAATATCGCAGCTGTATCGGCCAGTGTTAATGATGACCATCAATTATCGATTCGTCGTCGTTCGCAGCAATTGGGCCTCTGTTACTCAACAACGTTGAAAATTTTGCGGAAGGATTTAGGTGTGAAGCCTTTCAAAATACAGCTGGTGCAAGAATTGAAGCCGAACGACCTACCGCAACGTAGATGAATGGGCTCTTGGAAAGTTGGCCGAAGATCCACTTCTTTATCGAAAAATTGTGTTCAGCGACGAAGCTCATTTTTGGCTCAATGGATACGTAAATAAGCAGAATTGTCGATTTTGGAGTGAAGATCAGTCAGAAGCATTGCCAAAGCTACCAATGCATCCAGAAAAAGTCACAGTTTGGTGCGGCTTATGGGCTGGTGGCATCATTGGACCGTACTTCTTCAAAGATGCTGCGAATCATAACGTAACTGTGAATGGTGAGCGCTACCGTGAGATGATATCCAACTTTTTTTTGCCCAAAATGCAAGAGCTTGACTTGCATGACATGTGGTTTCAACAAGACGGTGCCACATGCCACATAGCACGCGTAAGAATGAACTTATTGAGAGGCGAGTTCGGTGAACATTTTATTTAACGTTCGGGACCGGTCAATTGGCCGACTAGATCATGCGATTTAACGCCTTTAGACTATTTTTTGTGGGACTATGTTATAGCTCATGTCTATACAGACAAGCCCGCTTCAATTGACGCATTGGAAGACAACATTGAAGTATTTATTCGTGAGATACCGGCCGAAATGTTGGAAAGAGTATGCCAAAATTGGACTAAGCGGATGGACCATTTGAGGCGCAGTCGCGGTCAACATTTGCATAAAATAATCTTCAAACATTAAATTATATGGACCGTACTATCGATTCAAATAAAGATTTCATGCATTTTTCTGAATTTTATGTGTTTTTTTTTTTGAAAAATTTTACTATAGTTCTTAAAAAATCACCCATTGTATATGGAAGTGGCAGGACCTACAGTTTAAAGTCGACCCCAGAAGACAGATTTTTTGGAGAAACTTTCCATGGCAATTTCTTTTACTCTCAGAGTTTTTGCCACAAGTCTGCTGAGAAGTAGTAGCCAAAGAGATATTTTTTAGTATTTCGTTTTATTCGAAATGCCTCCGCTGTGCTTTGAACCACGGCCCCATATCTAATAAGCCAACACACTACCCACAACACTACGATGACTTTAATCTGTTGAAACGTTTTAGTCAATTAAAACCAAAAAAAAAAATTTCGAAGTTGGGAAAATACCAATCCACATGATATTCGAGAGTATCTATTGCATCCTAGAAAAGGTGTGTTTGGTGTGGAATTTATAATGGCGGTGTCATCGGTCCATATTTCTTCAATAGGTCAGGCCATAACTTTCAGCAGCGAACATTATAAGTCGACGTATAAAAATTTCGATCTGGATCTGATCTGGACACTAACGACATTACCATGAAAAAGTTTCTCAAAAAAATCTTTCGTTTGGAGTCGACTTTAAACTGTAGGTCCCACCACTCATGTATAAAATTAACACACACAACGTAAGTGATGTGAGCACCTAGGTTTTAATCCTGACTAAAGGATTGTAACGACCAATTATGTTATGTGGTTTTTTTTTATAACTTTCTAACAAAATTTTATAATTTTTGTATTCAAAACTGCTACTTTCCTAAGAATTTTAAAAAGGCCAAAGTAATACCAATTGCCAAAAGTGGTAAAGATCCTAAACTAACAATCAGTCTGTTAAGTTCTTAGACAAGATTCTAGAAAGAATTATACTGAACAGACTCAGAAACTTCACAGATGAAAACAATATTCTCTATAATTGTCAGCATGGATTTAGACCTCAACATTCTACCACGCATCAATTAAAAAGAGTGGTAAATATGCTAAAATTAAATAAAAATAGACGATATTCAACTGGTGTGATTTTTCTCGATATAGAAAAAGCTTTTGACTCGATTTGGCATAAGGGATTAATTAAGCTGTAAAAAATGGAGCTTTTAACATATCTAATAAAAATAATCGAAAGCTTTTTAACTGACAGGCCATTTGTTGTTGATGTTGCTGGAACCCTATCGGCGGAAAGATTTATCCTTGCTGGAGTGCCACAAGGTTCCGTGCTATCTCCCCTTCTTTGCAACTTTTACATATCGGACTACAAAGTACCAACTGGAAATAACGTGGCATTTTATGCCGACGACAGTGCATTTATTTCTTGTGGAAAACTGTCAAACACGATTGTCAAGCGCATGCAAAAAGTTCTTACTCATGCCAATGAATATTTTACCAAGTGGAAAATTAAAATCAATAACGAAAAAACTCAGGCGATACTTTTTCCGTTTAATAAATGTCCGAAGAGAATTCCCACAATTAAAATGTTTATAAACAGGACCGAGATTCCATTTTCAAATTCTATTAAATACTTAGGCGTAACACTCGATAAAAAACTTACATACAAAGAACATGTAGGAAACATTTGTAACAAGGCGATTCGTTGTGGCCGAGCTTTGTACCTTTTTTTAAATAGAAAGTCAAAACTGAATACCAAAAACAAGTGTCTTTTAAACAACCTATGTATTAAACCTATTCTTACATATCCCTGCGTTATCTGGAAGAACTGCGCAAACTCTCACAAAAAAAGACTACAGATAATTCAAAATAAAAATTGTAAAATCATTTACAATTTACCAAGATGGTTTTCCACTAAAGAACTACATAGAATTTCAGGACAAAAAACAATTAAAACCCTAATAAACGACTTGACTCAGACATTCTATGATAGATGTAGTAGGTCTACTTTTTCCCATTTGAGAAGTTTGCAGGACGTTGACTGAGTGACTCTATGCCCAGGTATAGATTTTATTAATTAATGTGATTAAACTTTTCAAAATATCCCCTGTGATTATAGATATAGGTTTTTTACTATATTTTTCCTATTATAAGTTATTCTAATACGCTTTTTAATTTATTAAATGTATATATTTGTTGTAATATCTAAAATGATAATAACTCAAACATGTAATATAAATAAGAAACTCAATGATAGTAAATAAATAAATAATAATAATAATAATCCCGATAGAAAGGTTGCAATGAGCAATTATGTAGGTATGTATTTATGTATGTAAGGATGCAACTATTCATGTCAGCGCTTTTTCTTAATCGACTAAAATAGGTTGTTGTAAAGTTCTATAAAATAATTGGGCAATTCACACGACTTTGTATCGTGTATGTTGTATTGAATACACTTGGTTGTTTGTGAACGCTCAATGCTATGCGGTATTGTGTATTTCGTATTCCAAATGCATTTTTTTGGCATTCAAACAATTTGATAGCACGAAACCAACACAACTTTTGAAAAACATATGAAAAAAATGTGTATAAGTGTATCGGATTTTTACATGAAAATTATCAACAACAATCATACACTGTTGTATAATCGTCCAACAATACACACAATACAACCATACAACGGCTTGTGTGAATTGCCCAAATATAAATTTAGGAAGATTTTTCTAGCTTTTGTATTTTTTTTTTTTAACAAATACACAATTTTATGCTAGAATCAAAGCAAATTCTTAAAAAAAAAACTAGAAAAATCTTAATAAATTTATATTTTTTAATAGAACTTTGCATGGTTTTCCCTCTTTCCCATTTTTAATAAGATACATATGAATCCTACAGGATATATTGTCATTATTTGTTGCATTACATTCAATTATAATATAAACGCCCTCGAATCCATTTGCATTGTTTTTCTAAAATGCTGTGTCAACATAATAACAGCCTCTTTAGAACCAACAACAATTAGCAAAATCAACAATTTTTTCTTCAGAATTTCTTTCCTTTTTTTTTCAATCTCTACTGTCTGCAGACATTTGAGATTTAATACAGAAAAAACAAGAGGCTACAAGAGAACAGCATATAAAAATTGTAATAAAAACTATTAACAAGACCCTCCTACAGTACAGAACGTTAGTCCGATAACACTTAAACTATTACAGGCTGACCCAACTAACAATTACAGCCGGTAATTACAAAGTATCAGTGAAGCAAACTTACACGTTCAAACTCCAACAAAATTTTATGCCAATGAGTTGTGAAAAACACCAACCCCATGTTTTTGTTGCTTTTTCTTACACTATTCCTGTGTGGGTGTGTGTGTGAAAACCAATTATTTATGGATAATCTAACCAGTAATGGGACGTTAATTACTTTGCCATGTCAGTTGCACTCGAACATACTCTACCTCGAACATACTGTACGCCTGCTTTGTGCTGCTGTTGCTGCTTATGTTGTGGCGTAAAAGTGTGAAAATTTACAAGTAATTGTAGGTTTTTATTTCCTGAGTTTATTCCTCCAGACTATTTAGTAAAAATGTAATTATTTTTTCGTATTTTTTTCCTTTTCACTTCATCTTCCCTACCATGTTTTGACATAAATTTATAATTAATTATTTTTTGTTGTTGCTATATTTGTTGTGTGTATTTCTATTTTTGTTGTAATTCCAGGACATGTTGTTTGTTTAGAGGAAGTGTAAATGACAACATGGAAAAAGACAGTATATTGATAAAGTTTGTTATGGAATTTTTATGATATTCTCTGGGCGATAACTGTTAATTCATGTAGTATATGACGTTTTTCATTTCATCCAATTTCTGTAAGACAAGCGAAAAGAGGCGACCGAAAATTTTTATATAAATTTCTCACAAATATTTGAGCATTCCTCACTTGCATTACAAAACCCTCTGCGGGGAAAACAAAGCATTCTCCAAGGTAGTATTAACTGAATTCAGGAAGGACTAAGGTGGGTTCTGGACACATAAAACTTGTATAGACCAATGTATGTAAAGGGTCCGCCAAATAACTTTTTTTTTTGAAAATGCTTTAAAAAAAAACTACTGAATATTTTCTCAAATTTCTTTTTTTATTTGAAAGTACAATCCTTCCGGTTAATAATGGAAAATAATTTCATTCAAATGGCTGCCTCGGCTGACCATGCAGTAGCTTACACGATCGGTCCAATTTTTAAGCACATTATCGATTGTGTGCAGCTGTATTTCACCAATGGCTTCTCGAATATTGTCCTTTAAAGCGTCAATTGTCTCTGGCTTGTCGGCGTAACACTTATCTTTGACGGCGCCCCACAAATAATAGTCCAACGGTGTCAAATCGCAGCTCCGAGGTGGTCAAACGACATCAGCTCTGCGGCTGATAATGCGATCTTCAAAAACAGGGAGCAAAACATCGAGTGTAGCTTCGGCTGTGTGGCACGTAGCGCCGTCCTGTTGAAACCAAATGTTGTCAATATCCTCCTCTTCAATTTTTGTGAACAAAAATTCGTTCAACATATCCCGATAACGATCGCCATTGACTGTAACGGCCACTCTTTGCTCATTTTCGAAGAAAAATAGCCCAATTATGCCTCTGGACCAAAATCCGCACCAAACAGTGACTCGTTTTGGGTGCGTCGGCTTTTCAATGTATGCGTGCTGGTTTTCTGTGCCCCAAATGCGACGATTTTGCTTGTTTACATACCCGCCAAGATCAAAATGAGCTTCATCTGAAAAGATGATTTTTTTTGCCTAAATCGGCATCTTCTGCAAGTCGATCGCAGGCCCACTTAGCGTTGTTGTTCAAGCGTATACACAACCATATTCGTTCAGAGTAAGGATAAAACTAATTATCTGTCAAATCAGACATGAGCTAAGTGTTACCATTCACGAAATAAGCACTAGTTGAAAAAAAACGTTAGATGTCGGACCCGATAGATCACCACTGTCTATCATATTTATAGACTTTGAAAAGACGCAAAATGGATGACACTATCCTTTGCTAAACGCCTTTATTCCAACAGTTGCACCAGAACATCTCGATGAAAAGATAAGCCATTGTAGCACAAGATTTAGATTACTCGTCGTACATACGTACGTACATAATTGAGCACGACAAGTCTTCAGTCAGGATTACGACTTAGCTTCTCACACCACCTAGGTTGTGTGTGTTAATTTTATGCATGAGTGGAGGGACCTACAGTTTAAAACGAAACTACAGATTTTCTGAGAAGGTTTTCATGGCAATTTTATTTACAGCTAGAGTTTTTGCTAGAAATCTGATGAGAGGAAGTCACGGAAGAAATATTTTTTTCGATTTTCGCTTTGCTCGAAATGTCTAACCTGGGGTTTGAACCATGGCCTCACGTCTAATAAGCCAACAGACTACCTACGGCGGCTACAGCTGCATGCTTACTCTTTAATTATTGCAATCTGAAGTTGCGTTTTTTATAGTCATTTTAATAACAGCCCACTGCTTCCAAATAGATAGAGATACAAGTCCGCATTGCCATTTCAATTTCTCTTTCTCTTCTCTTTCTTTCAGAGATTTTGGGAGTGATCATGCCAATGTTAGTGTTTGTAAGAACAGAAGAGCAGAATATACGATAAAATGTCCTGTCCCCTGGCTTTGTTGTTTCTTGGGGTGTATAAGAAGTTGAAAATTCTTGAATTACCGTCATATTTTGACTCATTTACCAGTCATAGAGAAGCTTTGAATTTCTGTTTCGTTTGCACATCGGCTCACTACTTTTAATATTTATCCTTTCAACTTAACAGGGTTCCTTTCTGGATTGGGATACGCTACTTATCTATGCATCATCTGGCTAAGCGGAGATTTCCATACATTTTAATTGATCACTAAATTCATAAAATTTTTCAACGAGATTCTTAGGGAATTGTACGCTAAATGCGGTGGCCTGATACTAAGTATAAAGACTGTTTAATCGATTACTTTATGGAGCATTGCTTCATGTGGTATTGCAAACGGTCCTGTGTTGATTTAACACAACTGCATTTGACCTTTTAAATTTTTAATTTTAAAAGTTCTTTATAATTCTCACATTTTATTTTATATTGTAGTCTGTCAATTTCCTTTTGATTAGCCAAGGACAAAAGCTAAAAAAGTATCCTTGGAAATTATTTCCGCAATACATATGTTTTATTCTCCTATAGTTTCATAAGAAAGCTTATTCTTTAAAACATTTGGAGGAAATCTCAACTATATTCAAAGCTTTCCTTAAAGCACTTTTTTATTACGAAACTTTTCAGTAAACCTAAGTATTTCTCAACATGTTATCGTGTTTTTTTCCATACTTTTGTTAACAACCCTTACCATACAGGCGTTGATATTGTAGATACTGCTAGTGTTGTAGTGTAAGGCATTGCCAACTTATATGGCAATGCTAGGCTGGTGGAAATATTAAATACGGGGTTGTTTTCTCAAAAGCTTCGTAGGAGGAAGTTGTTCCATAAAAGCTTTGTAGACTTTATGAAAATGAAGTCCTAGAACTTGAAATAAAATAATTTCTAGTTCTCCATGAAGTATGCGCATATATATGTACAAAAGAAACCAATTGTTGGAAACTTTCTAGGCTTGCTAGAAATTGAAAAAAATTCGTTATTTCATTACAAATTTCTGAAAAACTGATGCGGAATGCATGATTATCCCTTATCCACATCGTATTGTTACGTTTTTACCTTTTAAAAACGTTTAAAGTATGAGCTCGTAGATTGCAAATAAAATAAAAATAAATTTGTGTTTAGTTTTAATTAAAAAAATTGCTTTTCCTGTTATTCCTCTTTTTACACCCTTTGTAAAAACAATAAGAATTCCTAGACAATTGCTCGACAGATCTTTATAACGGAGATCTTCTATCCACGATTACTCTTTTCAACCACACCGCGTCTTCTCACAAGACTGACTGAACTTCACTAACTCATACACCTACTTTGCCTTGCTTTTTATATGGCAGGTCTGATGAGTCTGATGAGTGCCATCAGCGTATCTAAGCAACTGGACAGAATTCCATTCTATAGCCCTAAAACCATCGAGAACGCTGAAGTCATCAGCGTATTCATGCCACTGGACACTTTTGTAAAAAGAAGTGCTATTGTGATGAACTCCATGAGGAATTTGAAGAGACCTCCTATTGTCTGAAAACTTGCAAAGTAATAAAAATTTTGGACAAAGTTTTTCTACTTTAAAGGAGCTGCAAGAGTTAAGCAATGATGGTCTGTACAGTCTTAACAACATCGCAGGAATGCCGTGTTAACACATTGGTATTGATTTTTTTAATTAATTAAATTTTTCAATATATTCTTGTATTTTTAATTATTTTTCCATTAATATTACAAAATATATACATTAAATTAAAGGTATTCAAATAGTTTAACTAATAAAAAAAAATATTTCACTAGCTCTGCCAAATTCTTAAAAAAAATGTAAGATAAAGGCCTGGAAAAATAATAGGGACACTTACATTTTTCAATATATTCTTATATTTTTAATTATTTTTCCATAAATATTACAAAATATATACACTAAATTAAAGGTATTCAAATCGTTTAACTAATAAAAAAAAATATTTCACTAGCTCTGCCAAATTCTTAAAAAAAAATTTAAAATAAAGGCCTGGAAAAATAATAGGGACACTTAAATTTTTCAATATATTCTTATATTTATAATTATTTTTCCATAAATATTACAAAATATATACACTAAATTAAAGGTATTCAAATAGTTTAACTAATAAAATAAAAATATTTCAATAGCTCTGCCAAATTCTTAAAAAAAAAGTAAAATAAAGGCCTGGAAAAATAATAGGGACACTTAAATTTTTCAATATATACTTATATTTTTATTTATTTTTCCATAAATATTACAAAATATATACACTAAATTAAAGGTATTCAAATAGTTTAACTAATAACAAAAAATATTTCACTAGCTCTGCCAAATTCTTAAAAAAAATGTAAAATAAAGGCCTGGAAAAATAATAGGGTCACTTAAATTTTTCAATATATTCTTATATTTTTAATTATTTTTCCATAAATATTACAAAATATATACACTAAATTAAAGGTATTCAAATAGTTTAACTAATAAAATAAAAATATTTCAATAGCTCTGCCAAATTCTTAAAAAAAAAGTAAAATAAAGGCCTGGAAAAATAATAGGGACACTTAAATTTTTCAATATATTCTTATATTTTTAATTATTTTTCCATAAATATTACAAAATATATACACTAAATTAAAGGTATTCAAATAGTTTAACTAATAAAATAAAAATATTTCAATAGCTCTGCCAAATTCTTAAAAAAAAAGTAAAATAAAGGCCTGGAAAAATAATAGGGACACTTAAATTTTTCAATATATTCTTATATTTTTAATTATTTTTCCATAAATATTACAAAATATATACACTAAATTAAAGGTATTCAAATCGTTTAACTAATAAAATAAAAATATTTCAATAGCTCTGCCAAATTCTTAAAAAAAAAAGGAAAATAAAGGCCTGGAAAAATAATAGGGACACTTAAATTTTTCAATATATTCTTATATTTTTAATTATTTTTCCATAAATATTACAAAATATATACACTAAATTAAAGGTATTCAAATAGTTTAACTAATAAAATAAAAATATTTCAATAGCTCTGCCAAATTCTTAAAAAAAAAGTAAAATAAAGGCCTGGAAAAATAATAGGGACACTTAAATTTTTCAATATATACTTATATTTTTAATTATTTTTCCATAAATATTACAAAGTATATACACTAAATTAAAGGTATTCAAATAGTTTAACTAATAAAATAAAAATATTTCAATACCTCTGCCAAATTCTTAAAAAAAATGTAAAATAAAGGCCTGGAAAAATAATAGGGACACTTAAATTTTTCAATATATTCTTATATTTTTAATTATTTTTCCATAAATATTACAAAATATATACACTAAATTAAAGGTATTCAAATCGTTTAACTAATAAAATAAAAATATTTCAATAGCTCTGCCAAATTCTTAAAAAAAAAAGTAAAATAAAGGCCTGGAAAAATAATAGGGACACTTAAATTTTTCAATATATTCTTATATTTTTAATTATTTTTCCATAAATATTACAAAATATATACACTAAATTAAAGGTATTCAAATAGTTTAACTAATAAAATAAAAATATTTCAATAGCTCTGCCAAATTCTTAAAAAAAAAGTAAAATAAAGGCCTGGAAAAATAATAGGGACACTTAAATTTTTCAATATATTCTTATATTTTTAATTATTTTTCCATAAATATTACAAAATATATACACTAAATTAAAGGTATTCAAATAGTTTAACTAATAAAATAAAAATATTTCAATAGCTCTGCCAAATTCTTAAAAAAAAAGTAAAATAAAGGCCTGGAAAAATAATAGGGACACTTAAATTTTTCAATATATACTTATATTTTTATTTATTTTTCCATAAATATTACAAAATATATACACTAAATTAAAGGTATTCAAATAGTTTAACTAATAAAATAAAAATATTTCAATAGCTCTGCCAAATTCTTAAAAAAAAAAGTAAAATAAAGGCCTGGAAAAATAATAGGGACACTTAAATTTTTCAATATATACTTATATTTTTAATTATTTTTCCATAAATATTACAAAGTATATACACTAAATTAAAGGTATTCAAATAGTTTAACTAATAAAATAAAAATATTTCAATACCTCTGCCAAATTCTTAAAAAAAATGTAAAATAAAGGCCTGGAAAAATAATAGGGACACTTAAATTTTTCAATATATTCTTATATTTTTAATTATTTTTCCATAAATATTACAAAATATATACACTAAATTAAAGGTATTCAAATCGTTTAACTAATAAAATAAAAATATTTCAATAGCTCTGCCAAATTCTTAAAAAAAAAGTAAAATAAAGGCCTGGAAAAATAATAGGGACACTTAAATTTTTCAATATATTCTTATATTTTTAATTATTTTTCCATAAATATTACAAAATATATACACTAAATTAAAGGTATTCAAATCGTTTAACTAATAAAATAAAAATATTTCACTAGCTCTGCCAAATTCTTAAAAAAAAATGTAAAATAAAGGCCTGGAAAAATAATAGGGACACTTAAATTTTTCAATATATTCTTATATTTTTAATTATTTTTCCATAAATATTACAAAATATATACACTAAATTAAAGGTATTCAAATCGTTTAACTAATAAAATAAAAATATTTCAATAGCTCTGCCAAATTCTTAAAAAAATGTAAAATAAAGGCCTGGAAAAATAATAGGGACACTTAAATTTTTCAATATATTCTTATATTTTTAATTATTTTTCCATAAATATTACAAAATATATACACTAAATTAAAGGTATTCAAATAGTTTAACTAATAAAATAAAAATATTTCAATAGCTCTGCCAAATTCTTAAAAAAAATGTAAAATAAAGGCCTGGAAAAATAATAGGGACACTTAAATTTTTCAATATATTCTTATATTTTTAATTATTTTTCCATAAATATTACAAAATATATACACTAAATTAAAGGTATTCAAATAGTTTAACTAACAAAATAAAAATATTTCACTAGCTCTGCCAAATTCTTAAAAAAATGTAAAATAAAGGGCTGGAAAAATAATAGGGACACTTAAATTTTTCAATATATTCTTATATTTTTAATTATTTTTCCATAAATATTACAAAGTATATACATTAAATTAAAGGTATTCAAATAGTTTAACTAATAAAATAAAAATATTTCAATAACTCTGCCAAATTCTTAAAAAAAAGTAAAATAAAGGTCTGGAAAAATAATAGGGACACTTAAATTTTTCAAAATATTCTTATATTTTTAATTATTTTTCCATAAATATTACAAAGTATATACATTAAATTAAAGGTATTCAAATCGTTTAACTAGTAAAATAAAAATATTTGAATAGCTCTGCCAAAGTCTTAAAAAAAAGTAAAATAAAGGCCTGGAAAAATAATAGGGACACTTAAATTTTTCAATATATTCTTATATTTTTAATTATTTTTCCATAAATATTACAAAATATATACACTAAATTAAAGGTATTCAAATAGTTTAACTAACAAAATAAAAATATTTCACTAGCTCTGCCAAATTCTTAAAAAAAAAGTAAAATAAAGGCCTGGAAAAATAATAGGGACACTTAAATTTTTCAATATATTCTTATATTTTTAATAATTTTTTAATATTACAAAGTATATACACTAAATTAAAGGTATTCAAATAGTTTAACTAATAAAAAAAAATATTTCAATAGCTCTGCCAAATTCTTAAAAAAAATGTAAAATAAAGGCCTGGAAAAATAATAGGGACACTTAAATTTTTCAATATATTCTTATATTTTTAATAATTTTTCCATAAATATTACAAAGTATATACATTAAATTAAAGGTATTCAAATAGTTTAACTAATAAAATAAAAATATTTCACTAGCTCTGCCAAATTCTTAAAAAAAAAGTAAAATAAAGGCCTGGAAAAATAATAGGGACACTTAAATTTTTCAATATATTCTTATATTTTTAATTATTTTTCCATAAATATTACAAAATATATACACTAAATTAAAGGTATTCAAATCGTTTAACTAATAAAATAAAAATATTTCAATAGCTCTGCCAAATTCTTAAAAAAAATGTAAAATAAACGCCTGGAAAAATAATAGGGACACTTAAATTTTTCAATATATTCTTATATTTTTAATTATTTTTCCATAAATATTGCAAAATATATACACTAAATTAAAGGTATTCAAATAGTTTAACTAATAACAAAAAATATTTTACTAGCTCTGCCAAATTCTTAACAAAAAATGTAAAATAAAGGCCTGGAAAAATAATAGGGACACTTAAATTTTTCAATATATACTTATATTTTTAATTATTTTTCCATAAATATTACAAAGTATATACACTAAATTAAAGGTATTCAAATAGTTTAACTAATAAAATAAAAATATTTCAATAGCTCTGCCAAATTCTTAAAAAAAATGTAAAATAAAGGCCTGGAAAAATAATAGGGACACTTAAATTTTTCAATATATACTTATATTTTTAATTATTTTTCCATAAATATTACAAAGTATATACACTAAATTAAAGGTATTCAAATAGTTTAACTAATAAAATAAAAATATTTCAATACCTCTGCCAAATTCTTAAAAAAAATGTAAAATAAAGGCCTGGAAAAATAATAGGGACACTTAAATTTTTCAATATATTCTTATATTTTTAATTATTTTTCCATAAATATTACAAAATATATACACTAAATTAAAGGTATTCAAATAGTTTAACTAATAAAATAAAAATATTTCAATAGCTCTGCCAAATTCTTAAAAAAAAAGTAAAATAAAGGCCTGGAAAAATAATAGGGACACTTAAATTTTTCAATATATACTTATATTTTTATTTATTTTTCCATAAATATTACAAAATATATACACTAAATTAAAGGTATTCAAATAGTTTAACTAATAACAAAAAATATTTCACTAGCTCTGCCAAATTCTTAAAAAAAATGTAAAATAAAGGCCTGGAAAAATAATAGGGACACTTAAATTTTTCAATATATTCTTATATTTTTAATAATTTTTCCATAAATATTACAAAATACATACATTAAATTAAAGGTATTCAAATAGTTTAACCAATAAAATAAAAATATTTCAATAGCTCTGCCAAATTCTTAAAAAAAATGTAAAATAAAGGCCTGGAAAAATAATAGGGACACTTAAATTTTTCAATATATTCTTATATTTTTAATTATTTTTCCATAAATATTACAAAATATATACATTAAATTAAAGGTATTCAAATAGTTTAACTAATAAAAAAAAATATTTCACTAGCTTGCCAAATTCTTAAAAAAAAGTAAAATAAAGGCCTGGAAAAATAATAGGGACACTTAAATTTTTCAATATATTCTTATATTTTTAATTATTTTTCCATAAATATTACAAAATATATACACTAAATTAAAGGTATTCAAATAGTTTAACTAATAAAAAAAAATATTTCACTAGCTCTGCCAAATTCTTAAAAAAAAATGTAAAATAAAGGCCTGGAAAAATAATAGGGACACTTAAATTTTTCAATATATTCTTATATTTTTAATTATTTTTCCATAAATATTACAAAATATATACACTAAATTAAAGGTATTCAAATCGTTTAACTAATAAAATAAAAATATTTCAATAGCTCTGCCAAATTCTTAAAAAAATGTAAAATAAAGGCCTGGAAAAATAATAGGGACACTTAAATTTTTCAATATATTCTTATATTTTTAATTATTTTTCCATAAATATTACAAAATATATACACTAAATTAAAGGTATTCAAATCGTTTAACTAATAAAATAAAAATATTTCAATAGCTCTGCCAAATTCTTAAAAAAAAAATTGAAAATAAACGCCTGGAAAAATAATAGGGACACTTAAATTTTTCAATATATTCTTATATTTTTAATTATTTTTCCATAAATATTACAAAATATATACACTAAATTAAAGGTATTCAAATAGTTTAACTAACAAAATAAAAATATTTCACTAGCTCTGCCAAATTCTTAAAAAAATGTAAAATAAAGGGCTGGAAAAATAATAGGGACACTTAAATTTTTCAATATATTCTTATATTTTTAATTATTTTTCCATAAATATTACAAAGTATATACATTAAATTAAAGGTATTCAAATAGTTTAACTAATAAAATAAAAATATTTCAATAACTCTGCCAAATTCTTAAAAAAAAGTAAAATAAAGGTCTGGAAAAATAATAGGGACACTTAAATTTTTCAAAATATTCTTATATTTTTAATTATTTTTCCATAAATATTACAAAGTATATACATTAAATTAAAGGTATTCAAATCGTTTAACTAGTAAAATAAAAATATTTGAATAGCTCTGCCAAAGTCTTAAAAAAAAGTAAAATAAAGGCCTGGAAAAATAATAGGGACACTTAAATTTTTCAATATATTCTTATATTTTTAATTATTTTTCCATAAATATTACAAAATATATACACTAAATTAAAGGTATTCAAATAGTTTAACTAACAAAATAAAAATATTTCACTAGCTCTGCCAAATTCTTAAAAAAAAAGTAAAATAAAGGCCTGGAAAAATAATAGGGACACTTAAATTTTTCAATATATTCTTATATTTTTAATAATTTTTTAATATTACAAAGTATATACACTAAATTAAAGGTATTCAAATAGTTTAACTAATAAAAAAAAATATTTCAATAGCTCTGCCAAATTCTTAAAAAAAATGTAAAATAAAGGCCTGGAAAAATAATAGGGACACTTAAATTTTTCAATATATTCTTATATTTTTAATAATTTTTCCATAAATATTACAAAGTATATACATTAAATTAAAGGTATTCAAATAGTTTAACTAATAAAATAAAAATATTTCACTAGCTCTGCCAAATTCTTAAAAAAAAGTAAAATAAAGGCCTGGAAAAATAATAGGGACACTTAAATTTTTCAATATATTCTTATATTTTTAATTATTTTTCCATAAATATTACAAAATATATACACTAAATTAAAGGTATTCAAATCGTTTAACTAATAAAATAAAAATATTTCAATAGCTCTGCCAAATTCTTAAAAAAAATGTAAAATAAACGCCTGGAAAAATAATAGGGACACTTAAATTTTTCAATATATTCTTATATTTTTAATTATTTTTCCATAAATATTACAAAATATATACACTAAATTAAAGGTATTCAAATAGTTTAACTAATAAAATAAAAATATTTCAATAGCTCTGCCAAATTCTTAAAAAAAAAGTAAAATAAAGGCCTGGAAAAATAATAGGGACACTTAAATTTTTCAATATATACTTATATTTTTAATTATTTTTCCATAAATATTACAAAGTATATACACTAAATTAAAGGTATTCAAATAGTTTAACTAATAAAATAAAAATATTTCAATACCTCTGCCAAATTCTTAAAAAAAATGTAAAATAAAGGCCTGGAAAAATAATAGGGACACTTAAATTTTTCAATATATTCTTATATTTTTAATTATTTTTCCATAAATATTACAAAATATATACACTAAATTAAAGGTATTCAAATAGTTTAACTAATAAAATAAAAATATTTCAATAGCTCTGCCAAATTCTTAAAAAAAAAGTAAAATAAAGGCCTGGAAAAATAATAGGGACACTTAAATTTTTCAATATATTCTTATATTTTTAATTATTTTTCCATAAATATTACAAAATATATACACTAAATTAAAGGTATTCAAATAGTTTAACTAATAAAATAAAAATATTTCAATAGCTCTGTCAAATTCTTAAAAAAAATGTAAAATAAAGGCCTGGAAAAATAATAGGTACACTTAAATTTTTCAATATATTCTTATATTTTTAATTATTTTTCCATAAATATTACAAAATATATACACTAAATTAAAGGTATTCAAATAGTTTAACTAATAAAATAAAAATATTTCAATAGCTCTGCCAAATTCTTAAAAAAAAAGTAAAATAAAGGCCTGGAAAAATAATAGGGACACTTAAATTTTTCAATATATTCTTATATTTTTAATTATTTTTCCATAAATATTACAAAATATATACACTAAATTAAAGGTATTCAAATCGTTTAACTAATAAAATAAAAATATTTCAATAGCTCTGCCAAATTCTTAAAAAAAAAGTAAAATAAAGGCCTGAAAAAATAATAGGGACACTTAAATTTTTCAATATATTCTTATATTTTTAATTATTTTTCCATAAATATTACAAAATATATACATTAAATTAAAGGTATTCAAATAGTTTAATTAATAAAAAAAAATATTTCACTAGCTCTGCCAAATTCTTAAAAAAAAAATGTAAAATAAAGGCCTGGAAAAATAATAGGGACACTTAAATTTTTCAATATATTCTTATATTTTTAATTATTTTTCCATAAATATTACAAAATATATACACTAAATTAAAGGTATTCAAATCGTTTAACTAATAAAATAAAAATATTTCAATAGCTCTGCCAAATTCTTAAAAAAATGTAAAATAAAGGCCTGGAAAAATAATAGGGACACTTAAATTTCTCAATATATTGTTATATTTTTAATTATTTTTCCATAAATATTACAAAATATATACATTAAATTAAAGGTAGTCAAATAGTTTAACTAATAAAATAAAAATATTTCAATAGCTCTGCCAAATTCTTAAAAAAAATGTAAAATAAACCCCTGGAAAAATAATAGGGACACTTAAATTTTTCAATATATTCTTATATTTTTAATTATTTTTCCATAAATATTACAAAATATATACACTAAATTAAAGGTATTCAAATAGTTTAACTAACAAAATAAAAATATTTCACTAGCTCTGCCAAATTCTTAAAAAAATGTAAAATAAAGGGCTGGAAAAATAATAGGGACACTTAAATTTTTCAATATATTCTTATATTTTTAATTATTTTTCCATAAATATTACAAAGTATATACATTAAATTAAAGGTATTCAAATAGTTTAACTAATAAAATAAAAATATTTCAATAACTCTGCCAAATTCTTAAAAAAAAGTAAAATAAAGGTCTGGAAAAATAATAGGGACACTTAAATTTTTCAAAATATTCTTATATTTTTAATTATTTTTCCATAAATATTACAAAGTATATACATTAAATTAAAGGTATTCAAATCGTTTAACTAGTAAAATAAAAATATTTCAATAACTCTGCCAAATTCTTAAAAAAAAGTAAAATAAAGGTCTGGAAAAATAATAGGGACACTTAAATTTTTCAATATATTCTTATATTTTTAATTATTTTTCCATAAATATTACAAAGTACATACATTAAATTAAAGGTATTCAAATAGTTTAACTAATAGAAAAAAATATTTCACTAGCCCTGCCAAATTCTTAAAAAAAAGTAAAATAAAGGTCTGGAAAAATAATAGGGACACTTAAATTTTTCAATATATTCTTATATTTTTAATTATTTTTCCATAAATATTACAAAGTACATACATTAAATTAAAGGTATTCAAATAGTTTAACTAATAGAAAAAAATATTTCACTAGCCCTGCCAAATTCTTAAGAAAAATGTAAAATAAAGGCCTGGAAAAATAATAGGGGCACTTAAATTTTTCAATATATTCTTATATTTTTAATAATTTGTCCATAAATATTACAAAGTACATACATTAAATTAAAGGTATTCAAATAGTTTAACTAATAAAATAAAAATATTTCAATAACTCTGCCAAATTCTTAAAAAAAAGTAAAATAAAGGTCTGGAAAAATAATAGGGACACTTAAATTTTTCAATATATTCTTATATTTTTAATTATTTTTCCATAAATATTACAAAGTACATACATTAAATTAAAGGTATTCAAATAGTTTAACTAATAGAAAAAAATATTTCACTAGCCCTGCCAAATTCTTAAGAAAAATGTAAAATAAAGGCCTGGAAAAATAATAGGGGCACTTAAATTTTTCAATATATTCTTATATTTTTAATAATTTTTCCATAAATATTACAAAGTACATACATTAAATTAAAGGTATTCAAATAGTTTAACTAATAAAAAAAAATATTTCACTAGCCCTGCCAAATTCTTAAGAAAAATGTAAAATAAAGGCCTGGAAAAATAATAGGGACACTTAAATTTTTCAATATATTCTTATATTTTTAATTATTTTTCCATAAATATTACAAAGTATATACACTAAATTAAAGGTATTCAAATAGTTTAACTAACAAAATAAAAATATTTCACTAGCTCTGCCAAATTCTTAAAAAAAAAGTAAAATAAAGGCCTGGAAAAATAATAGGGACACTTAAATTTTTCAATATATTCTTATATTTTTAATAATTTTTCCATAAATATTACAAAGTACATACATTAAATTAAAGGTATTCAAATAGTTTAACTAATAAAAAAAAATATTTTACTAGCCCTGCCAAATTCTTAAGAAAAATGTAAAATAAAGGCCTGGAAAAATAATAGGGGCACTTAAATTTTTCAATATATTCTTATATTTTTAATTATTTTTCCATAAATATTACAAAATATATACACTAAATTAAAGGTATTCAAATAGTTTAACTAATAAAAAAAAATATTTCACTAGCTCTGCCAAATTCTTAAAAAAAATGTAAAATAAAGGCCTGGAAAAATAATAGGGACACTTAAATTTTTCAATATATTCTTATATTTTTAATAATTTTTCCATAAATATTACAAAGTATAAACATTAAATTAAAGGTATTCAAATAGTTTAACTAATAAAATAAAAATATTTCACTAGCTCTGCCAAATTCTTAAAAAAAAGTAAAATAAAGGCCTGGAAAAATAATAGGGACACTTAAATTTTTCAATATATTCTTATATTTTTAATTATTTTTCCATAAGTATTACAAAGTACATACATTAAATTAAAGGTATTCAAATCGTTTAACTAGTAAAATAAAAATATTTCACTAGCTCTGCCAAATTCTTAAAAAAAAGTAAAATAAAGGCCTGGAAAAATAATAGGGACACTTAAATTTTTCAATATATTATTATATTTTTAATTATTTTTCCATAAATATTACAAAGTACATACATTAAATTAAAGGTATTCAAATAGTTTAACTAATAAAAAAAAATATTTCACTAGCCCTGCCAAATTCTTAAGAAAAATGTAAAATAAAGGCCTGGAAAAATAATAGGGACACTTAAATTTTTCAATATATTCTTATATTTTTAATAATTTTTCCATAAATATTACAAAGTATATACACTAAATTAAAGGTATTCAAATAGTTTAACTAATAAAAAAAATATTTCAATAGCTCTGCCAAATTCTTAAAAAAAATGTAAAATAAAGGCCTGGAAAAATAATAGGGACACTTAAATTTTTCAATATATTCTTATATTTTTAATAATTTTTCCATAAATATTACAAAGTATAAACATTAAATTAAAGGTATTCAAATAGTTTAACTAATAAAATAAAAATATTTCACTAGCTCTGCCAAATTCTTAAAAAAAAGTAAAATAAAGGCCTGGAAAAATAATAGGGACACTTAAATTTTTCAATATATTCTTATATTTTTAATTATTTTTCCATAAATATTACAAAGTACATACATTAAATTAAAGGTATTCAAATAGTTTAACTAATAAAAAAAAATATTTCACTAGCCCTGCCAAATTCTTAAGAAAAATGTAAAATAAAGGCCTGGAAAAATAATAGGGACACTTAAATTTTTCAATATATTCTTATATTTTTAATAATTTTTCCATAAATATTACAAAGTATATACACTAAATTAAAGGTATTCAAATTTTTAACTAATAAAAAAAATATTTCAATAGCTCTGCCAAATTCTTAAAAAAAATGTAAAATAAAGGCCTGGAAAAATAATAGGGACACTTAAATTTTTCAATATATTCTTATATTTTTAATAATTTTTCCATAAATATTACAAAGTATAAACATTAAATTAAAGGTATTCAAATAGTTTAACTAATAAAATAAAAATATTTCACTAGCTCTGCCAAATTCTTAAAAAAAAGTAAAATAAAGGCCTGGAAAAATAATAGGGACACTTAAATTTTTCAATATATTCTTATATTTTTAATTATTTTTCCATAAATATTACAAAGTACATACATTAAATTAAAGGTATTCAAATCGTTTAACTAGTAAAATAAAAATATTTCACTAGCTCTGCCAAATTCTTAAAAAAAAGTAAAATAAAGGCCTGGAAAAATAATAGGGACACTTAAATTTTTCAATATATTCTTATATTTTTAATTATTTTTCCATAAATATTACAAAGTATATACACTAAATTAAGGGTATTCAAATAGTTTAACTAATAAAATAAAAATATTTCAATACCTCTGCCAAATTCTTAAAAAAAATGTAAAATAAAGGCCTGGAAAAATAATAGGGACACTTAAATTTTTCAATATATTCTTATATTTTTAATAATTTTTCCA
Organism: Sarcophaga caerulescens; assembly: GCA_927399465.1. Taxonomy (NCBI): domain Eukaryota; kingdom Metazoa; phylum Arthropoda; class Insecta; order Diptera; family Sarcophagidae; genus Sarcophaga; species Sarcophaga caerulescens. The sequence goes on along the minus strand of OV656873.1, from coordinate 22,371,234 downwards.
TAAATATTACAAGGTATATACATTAAATTAAAGGTATTCAAATAGTTTAACTAATAAAATAAAAATATTTCAATACCTCTGCCAAATTCTTAAAAAAAATGTAAAATAAAGGCCTGGAAAAATAATAGGGACACTTAAATTTTTCAATATATTCTTATATTTTTAATTATTTTTCCATAAATATTACAAAATATATACACCAAAATTAAAGGTATTCAAATAGTTTAACTAATAACAAAAAATATTTCACTAGCTCTGCCAAATTCTTAAAAAAATGTAAAATAAAGGCCTGGAAAAATAATAGGGACACTTAATTTTTTCAATATATTCTTATATTTTTAATTATTTTTCCATAAATATTACAAAATATATACACTAAATTAAAGGTATTCAAATCGTTTAACTAATAAAATAAAAATATTTCAATAGCTCTGCCAAATTCTTAAAAAAAATGTAAAATAAAGGCCTGGAAAAATAATAGGGACACTTAAATTTTTCAATATATTCTTATATTTTTAATTATTTTTCCATAAATATTACAAAATATATACACTAAATTAAAGGTATTCAAATAGTTTAACTAATAAAATAAAAATATTTCAATAGCTCTGCCAAATTCTTAAAAAAAAAGTAAAATAAAGGCCTGGAAAAATAATAGGGACACTTAAATTTTTCAATATATTCTTATATTTTTAATTATTTTTCCATAAATATTACAAAATATATACACTAAATTAAAGGTATTCAAATAGTTTAACTAATAAAATAAAAATATTTCAATAGCTCTGCCAAATTCTTAAAAAAAATGTAAAATAAAGGCCTGGAAAAATAATAGGGACACTTAAATTTTTCAATATATTCTTATGTTTTTAATAATTTTTCCATAAATATTACAAAATATATACACTAAATTAAAGGTATTCAAATAGTTTAACTAATAAAATAAAAATATTTCACTAGCTCTGCCAAATTCTTAAAAAAATGTAAATTAAAAGCCTGGAAAAATAATAGGGACACTTAAATTTTTCAAAATATTCTTATATTTTTAATTATTTTTCCATAAATATTACAAAGTATATACATTAAATTAAAGGTATTCAAATCGTTTAACTAATAAAATAAAAATATTTGAATAGCTCTGCTAAATTCTTAAAAAAAAAGTAAAATAAAGGCCTGGAAAAATAATAGGGACACTTCAATTTTTCAATATATTCTTATATTTTTAATTATTTTTCCATAAATATTACAAAATATATACACTAAATTAAAGGTATTCAAATCGTTTAACTAATAAAATAAAAATATTTCACTAGCTCTGCCAAATTCTTAAAAAAATGTAAAATAAAGGCCTGGAAAAATAATAGGGACACTTAAATTTTTCAAAATATTCTTATATTTTTAATTATTTTTCCATAAATATTACAAAGTATATACATTAAATTAAAGGTATTCAAATCGTTTAAATAATAAAATAAAAATATTTGAATAGCTCTGCCAAATTCTTAAAAAAAAGTAAAATAAAGGCCTGGAAAAATAATAGGGACACTTAAATTTTTCAATATATTCTTATATTTTTAATTATTTTTCCATAAATATTACAAAATATATACACTAAATTAAAGGTATTCAAATAGTTTAACTAACAAAATAAAAATATTTCACTAGCTCTGCCAAATTCTTAAAAAAAAAGTAAAATAAAGGCCTGGAAAAATAATAGGGACACTTAAATTTTTCAATATATTCTTATATTTTTAATAATTTTTCCATAAATATTACAAAATATATACACTAAATTAAAGGTATTCAAATAGTTTAACTAATAAAAAAAATATTTCACTAGCCCTGCCAAATTCTTAAGAAAAATGTAAAATAAAGGCCTGGAAAAATAATAGGGACACTTAAATTTTTCAATATATTCTTATATTTTTAATTATTTTTCCATAAATATTACAAAATATATACACTAAATTAAAGGTATTCAAATAGTTTAACTAATAAAATAAAAATATTTCAATACCTCTGCCAAATTCTTAAAAAAAATGTAAAATAAAAGCCTGGAAAAATAATAGGGACACTTAAATTTTTCAATATATTCTTATATTTTTAATTATTTTTCCATAAATATTACAAAATATATACACTAAATTAAAGGTATTCAAATAGTTTAACTAATAAAATAAAAATATTTCACTAGCTCTGCCAAATTCTTAAAAAAAAGTAAAATAAAGGGCTGGAAAAATAATAGGGACACTTAAATTTTTCAATATATTCTTATATTTTTAATTATTTTTCCATAAATATTACAAAATCTATACACTAAATTAAAGGTATTCAAATCGTTTAACTAATAAAATAAAAATATTTCACTAGCTCTGCCAAATTCTTAAAAAAATGTAAAATAAAGGCCTGGAAAAATAATAGGGACACTTAAATTGTTCAAAATATTCTTATATTTTTAATTATTTTTCCATAAATATTACAAAGTATATACATTATATTAAAGGTATTCAAATCGTTTAAATAATAAAATAAAAATATTTGAATAGCTCTGCCAAATTCTTAAAAAAAAAGTAAAATAAAGGCCTGGAAAAATAATAGGGACACTTAAATTTTTCAATATATTCTTATATTTTTAATTATTTTTCCATAAATATTACAAAATATATACACTAAATTAAAGGTATTCAAATAGTTTAACTAACAAAATAAAAATATTTCACTAGCTCTGCCAAATTCTTAAAAAAAAAAGTAAAATAAAGGCCTGGAAAAATAATAGGGACACTTAAATTTTTCAATATATTCTTATATTTTTAATTATTTTTCCATAAATATTACAAAGTATATACACTAAATTAAAGGTATTCAAATAGTTTAACTAATAAAATAAAAATATTTCAATACCTCTGCCAAATTCTTAAAAAAAATGTAAAATAAAGGCCTGGAAAAATAATAGGGACACTTAAATTTTTCAATATTTTACATACATTAAATTAAAGGTATTCAAATCGTTTAACTAGTAAAATAAAAATATTTCACTAGCTCTGCCAAATTCTTAAAAAAAAGTAAAATAAAGGCCTGGAAAAATAATAGGGACACTTAAATTTTTCAATATATTCTTATATTTTTAATTATTTTTCCATAAATATTACAAAGTATATACACTAAATTAAAGGTATTCAAATAGTTTAACTAATAAAATAAAAATATTTCAATACCTCTGCCAAATTCTTAAAAAAAATGTAAAATAAAGGCCTGGAAAAATAATAGGGACACTTAAATTTTTCAATATATTCTTATATTTTTAATAATTTTTCCATAAATATTACAAAGTATATACATTAAATTAAAGGTATTCAAATAGTTTAACTAATAAAATAAAAATATTTCAATACCTCTGCCAAATTCTTAAAAAAAATGTAAAATAAAGGCCTGGAAAAATAATAGGGACACTTAAATTTTTCAATATATTCTTATATTTTTAATTATTTTTCCATAAATATTACAAAATATATACACCAAAATTAAAGGTATTCAAATAGTTTAACTAATAACAAAAAATATTTCACTAGCTCTGCCAAATTCTTAAAAAAATGTAAAATAAAGGCCTGGAAAAATAATAGGGACACTTAAATTTTTCAATATATTCTTATATTTTTAATTATTTTTCCATAAATATTACAAAATATATACACTAAATTAAAGGTATTCAAATCGTTTAACTAATAAAATAAAAATATTTCAATAGCTCTGCCAAATTCTTAAAAAAAATGTAAAATAAAGGCCTGGAAAAATAATAGGGACACTTAAATTTTTCAATATATTCTTATATTTTTAATTATTTTTCCATAAATATTACAAAATATATACACTAAATTAAAGGTATTCAAATAGTTTAACTAATAAAATAAAAATATTTCAATAGCTCTGCCAAATTCTTAAAAAAAAAGTAAAATAAAGGCCTGGAAAAATAATAGGGACACTTAAATTTTTCAATATATTCTTATATTTTTAATTATTTTTCCATAAATATTACAAAATATATACACTAAATTAAAGGTATTCAAATAGTTTAACTAATAAAATAAAAATATTTCACTAGCTCTGCCAAATTCTTAAAAAAATGTAAATTAAAAGCCTGGAAAAATAATAGGGACACTTAAATTTTTCAAAATATTCTTATATTTTTAATTATTTTTCCATAAATATTACAAAGTATATACATTAAATTAAAGGTATTCAAATCGTTTAACTAATAAAATAAAAATATTTGAATAGCTCTGCCAAATTCTTAAAAAAAAAGTAAAATAAAGGCCTGGAAAAATAATAGGGACACTTAAATTTTTCAATATATTCTTATATTTTTAATTATTTTTCCATAAATATTACAAAATATATACACTAAATTAAAGGTATTCAAATCGTTTAACTAATAAAATAAAAATATTTCACTAGCTCTGCCAAATTCTTAAAAAAATGTAAAATAAAGGCCTGGAAAAATAATAGGGACACTTAAATTTTTCAAAATATTCTTATATTTTTAATTATTTTTCCATAAATATTACAAAGTATATACATTAAATTAAAGGTATTCAAATCGTTTAAATAATAAAATAAAAATATTTGAATAGCTCTGCCAAATTCTTAAAAAAAAGTAAAATAAAGGCCTGGAAAAATAATAGGGACACTTAAATTTTTCAATATATTCTTATATTTTTAATTATTTTTCCATAAATATTACAAAATATATACACTAAATTAAAGGTATTCAAATAGTTTAACTAACAAAATAAAAATATTTCACTAGCTCTGCCAAATTCTTAAAAAAAAAGTAAAATAAGGCCTGGAAAAATAATAGGGACACTTAAATTTTTCAATATATTCTTATATTTTTAATAATTTTTCCATAAATATTACAAAATATATACACTAAATTAAAGGTATTCAAATAGTTTAACTAATAAAAAAAATATTTCACTAGCCCTGCCAAATTCTTAAGAAAAATGTAAAATAAAGGCCTGGAAAAATAATAGGGACACTTAAATTTTTCAATATATTCTTATATTTTTAATTATTTTTCCATAAATATTACAAAATATATACACTAAATTAAAGGTATTCAAATAGTTTAACTAATAAAATAAAAATATTTCAATACCTCTGCCAAATTCTTAAAAAAAATGTAAAATAAAAGCCTGGAAAAATAATAGGGACACTTAAATTTTTCAATATATTCTTATATTTTTAATTATTTTTCCATAAATATTACAAAGTATATACACTAAATTAAAGGTATTCAAATCGTTTAACTAATAAAATAAAAATATTTCACTAGCTCTGCCAAATTCTTAAAAAAATGTAAAATAAAGGCCTGGAAAAATAATAGGGACACTTAAATTGTTCAAAATATTCTTATATTTTTAATTATTTTTCCATAAATATTACAAAGTATATACATTATATTAAAGGTATTCAAATCGTTTAAATAATAAAATAAAAATATTTGAATAGCTCTGCCAAATTCTTAAAAAAAAGTAAAATAAAGGCCTGGAAAAATAATAGGGACACTTAAATTTTTCAATATATTCTTATATTTTTAATTATTTTTCCATAAATATTACAAAATATATACACTAAATTAAAGGTATTCAAATAGTTTAACTAACAAAATAAAAATATTTCACTAGCTCTGCCAAATTCTTAAAAAAAAAAGTAAAATAAAGGCCTGGAAAAATAATAGGGACACTTAAATTTTTCAATATATTCTTATATTTTTAATTATTTTTCCATAAATATTACAAAGTATATACACTAAATTAAAGGTATTCAAATAGTTTAACTAATAAAATAAAAATATTTCAATACCTCTGCCAAATTCTTAAAAAAAATGTAAAATAAAGGCCTGGAAAAATAATAGGGACACTTAAATTTTTCAATATATTCTTATATTTTTAATTATTTTTCCATAAATATTACAAAATATATACACTAAATTAAAGGTATTCAAATAGTTTAACTAATCAAATAAAAATATTTCAATAGCTCTGCCAAATTCTTAAAAAAAAAGTAAAATAAAGGCCTGGAAAAATAATAGGGACACTTAAATTTTTCAATATATACTTATATTTTTAATTATTTTTCCATAAATATTACAAAATATATACACTAAATTAAAGGTATTCAAATAGTTTAACTAATAACAAAAAATATTTCACTAGCTCTGCCAAATTCTTAAAAAAAATGTAAAATAAAGGCCTGGAAAAATAATAGGGACACTTAAATTTTTCAATATATTCTTATATTTTTAATTATTTTTCCATAAATATTACAAAGTATATATACTAAATTAAAGGTATTCAAATAGTTTAACTAATAAAAAAAAATATTTCAATAGCTCTGCCAAATTCTTAAAAAAAATGTAAAATAAAGGCCTGGAAAAATAATAGGGACACTTAAATTTTTCAATATATTCTTATATTTTTAATAATTTTTCCATAAATATTACAAAGTATATACATTAAATTAAAGGTATTCAAATAGTTTAACTAATAAAATAAAAATATTTCAATACCTCTGCCAAATTCTTAAAAAAATGTAAAATAAAGGCCTGGAAAAATAATAGGGACACTTAAATTTTTCAATATATTCCTATATTTTTAATTATTTTTCCATAAATATTACAAAATATATACACTAAAATAAAGGTATTCAAATAGTTTAACTAATAAAATAAAAATATTTCACTAGCTCTGCCAAATTCTTAAAAAAAAAGTAAAATAAAGGCCTGGAAAAATAATAGGGACACTTAAATTTTTCAATATATTCCTATATTTTTAATTATTTTTCCATAAATATTACAAAATATATACACTAAAATAAAGGTATTCAAATAGTTTAACTAACAAAATAAAAATATTTCACTAGCTCTGCCAAATTCTTAAAAAAATGTAAAATAAAGGCCTGGAAAAATAATAGGGACACTTAAATTTTTCAAAATATTCTTATATTTTTAATAATTTTTCCATAAATATTACAAAATATATACACTAAATTAAAGGTATTCAAATAGTTTAACTAATATAATAAAAATATTTCACTAGCTCTGCCAAATTCTTAAAAAAATGTAAAATAAAGGCCTGGAAAAATAATAGGGACACTTAAATTTTTCAAAATATTCTTATATTTTTAATAATTTTTCCATAAATATTACAAAATATATACACTAAATTAAAGGTATTCAAATAGTTTAACTAATATAATAAAAATATTTCACTAGCTCTGCCAAATTCTTAAAAAAAAGTAAAATAAAGGCCTGGAAAAATAATAGGGACACTTAAATTTTTCAATATATTCTTATATTTTTAATTATTTTTCCATAAATATTACAAAATATATACACTAAATTAAAGGTATTCAAATAGTTTAAATAATAAAAAAAAATATTTCAATAGCCCTGCCAAATTCTTAAAAAAATGTAAAATAAAGGCCTGGAAAAATAATAGGGACACTTAAATTTTTCAAAATATTCTTATATTTTTAATTATTTTTCCATAAATATTACAAAGTATATACATTAAATTAAAGGTATTCAAATCGTTTAGCTAATAAAATAAAAATATTTGAATAGCTCTGCCAAATTCTTAAAAAAAAAGTAAAATAAAGGCCTGGAAAAATAATAGGGACACTTCAATTTTTCAATATATTCTTATATTTTTAATTATTTTTCCATAAATATTACAAAATCTATACACTAAATTAAAGGTATTCAAATCGTTTAACTAATAAAATAAAAATATTTCACTAGCTCTGCCAAATTCTTAAAAAAATGTAAAATAAAGGCCTTTAAAAATAATAGGGACACTTAAATTTTTCAAAATATTCTTATATTTTTAATTATTTTTCCATAAATATTACAAAGTATATACATTAAATTAAAGGTATTCAAATCGTTTAAATAATAAAATAAAAATATTTGAATAGCTCTGCCAAATTCTTAAAAAAAAGTAAAATAAAGGCCTGGAAAAATAATAGGGACACTTAAATTTTTCAATATATTCTTATATTTTTAATTATTTTTCCATAAATATTACAAAATATATACACTAAATTAAAGGTATTCAAATAGTTTAACTAACAAAATAAAAATATTTCACTAGCTCTGCCAAATTCTTAAAAAAAAAAGTAAAATAAAGGCCTGGAAAAATAATAGGGACACTTAAATTTTTCAATATATTCTTATATTTTTAATAATTTTTCCATAAATATTACAAAATATATACACTAAATTAAAGGTATTCAAATAGTTTAACTAATAAAAAAAATATTTCACTAGCCCTGCCAAATTCTTAAGAAAAATGTAAAATAAAGGCCTGGAAAAATAATAGGGACACTTAAATTTTTCAATATATTCTTATATTTTTAATTATTTTTCCATAAATATTACAAAATATATACACTAAATTAAAGGTATTCAAATAGTTTAACTAATAAAATAAAAATATTTCAATACCTCTGCCAAATTCTTAAAAAAATGTAAAATAAAGGCCTGGAAAAATAATAGGGACACTTAAATTTTTCAATATATTCCTATATTTTTAATTATTTTTCCATAAATATTACAAAATATATACACTAAAATAAAGGTATTCAAATAGTTTAACTAATAAAATAAAAATATTTCACTAGCTCTGCCAAATTCTTAAAAAAAAAGTAAAATAAAGGCCTGGAAAAATAATAGGGACACTTAAATTTTTCAATATATTCCTATATTTTTAATTATTTTTCCATAAATATTACAAAATATATACACTAAAATAAAGGTATTCAAATAGTTTAACTAACAAAATAAAAATATTTCACTAGCTCTGCCAAATTCTTAAAAAAATGTAAAATAAAGGGCTGGAAAAATAATAGGGACACTTAAATTTTTCAATATATACTTATATTTTTAATTATTTTTCCATAAATATTACAAAATATATACACTAAATTAAAGGTATTCAAATAGTTTAACTAATAACAAAAAATATTTCACTAGCTCTGCCAAATTCTTAAAAAAAATGTAAAATAAAGGGCTGGAAAAATAATAGGGACACTTAAATTTTTCAATATATACTTATATTTTTAATTATTTTTCCATAAATATTACAAAATATATACACTAAATTAAAGGTAGTCAAATAGTTTAACTAATAAAATAAAAATATTTCAATAGCTCTGCCAAATTCTTAAAAAAATTAAAAAAAATAAAGGCCTGGAAAAATAATAGGGACACTTAAATTTTTCAATATATTCTTATATTTTTAATTATTTTTCCATAAATATTACAAAATATATACACTAAATTAAAGGTATTCAAATAGTTTAACTAACAAAATAAAAATATTTCACTAGCTCTGCCAAATTCTTAAAAAAATGTAAAATAAAGGGCTGGAAAAATAATAGGGACACTTAAATTTTTCAATATATTCTTATATTTTTAATTATTTTTCCATAAATATTACAAAATATATACACTAAAATAAAGGTATTCAAATAGTTTAACTAACAAAATAAAAATATTTCAATACCTCTGCCAAATTCTTAAAAAAAATGTAAAATAAAGGCCTGGAAAAATAATAGGGACACTTAATTTTTCAATATATTCTTATATTTTTAATTATTTTTCCATAAATATTACAAAATATATACACTAAAATAAAGGTATTCAAATAGTTTAACTAACAAAATAAAAATATTTCACTAGCTCTGCCAAATTCTTAAAAAAATGTAAAATAAAGGGCTGGAAAAATAATAGGGACATTTAAATTTTTCAATATATTCTTATATTTTTAATTATTTTTCCATAAATATTACAAAATATATACATTAAATTAAAGGTATTCAAATAGTTTAACTAATAAAATAAAAATATTTCAATAACTCTGCCAAATTCTTAAAAAAAAGTAAAATAAAGGTCTGGAAAAATAATAGGGACACTTAAATTTTTCAATATATACATATATTTTTAATTATTTTTCCATAAATATTACAAAATATATACACTAAATTAAAGGTATTCAAATCGTTTAACTAATAAAATAAAAATATTTGAATAGCTCTGCCAAATTCTTAAAAAATGTAAAATAAAGGCCTGGAAAAATAATAGGGACACTTAAATTTTTCAATATATTCTTATATTTTTAATTATTTTTCCATAAATATTACAAAATATATACACTAAATTAAAGGTATTCAAATAGTTTAACTAATAAAATAAAAATATTTCAATAGCTCTGCCAAATTCTTAAAAAAAAAGTAAAATAAAGGCCTGGAAAAATAATAGGGACACTTAAATTTTTCAATATATTCTTATATTTTTAATTATTTTTCCATAAATATTACAAAATATATACACTAAATTAAAGGTATTCAAATAGTTTAACTAATAAAATAAAAATATTTGAATAGCTCTGCCAAATTCTTAAAAAATGTAAAATAAAGGCCTGGAAAAATAATAGGGACACTTAAATTTTTCAATATATACTTATATTTTTAATTATTTTTCCATAAATGTTACAAAATAAATACATTAAATTAAAGGTATTCAAATAGTTTAACTAATAACAAAAAATATTTCACTAGCTCTGCCAAATTCTTAAAAAAAAGTAAAATAAAGGCCTGGAAAAATAATAGGGACACTTAAATTTTTCAATATATTCTTATATTTTTTATTATTTTTCCATAAATATTACAAAGTATATACACTAAATTAAAGGTATTTAAATAGTTTAACTAATAAAAAAAAATATTTCAATAGCTCTGCCAAATTCTTAAAAAAAATGTAAAATAAAGGCCTGGAAAAATAATAGGGACACTTACATTTTTCAATATATTCTTATATTTTTAATAATTTTTCCATAAATATTACAGAGTATATACATTAAATTAAAGGTATTCAAATAGTTTACCTAATAAAATAAAAATATTTCAATACCTCTGCCAAATTCTTAAAAAAAATGTAAAATAAAGGCCTGGAAAAATAATAGGGACACTTAAATTTTTCAATATATTCTTATATTTTTAATTATTTTTCCATAAATATTACAAAATATATACACTAAATTAAAGGTATTCAAATGGTTTAACTAATAAAAAAAAATATTTCACTAGCTCTGCCAAATTCTTAAAAAAAAATGTAAAATAAAGTCCTGGAAAAATAATAGGGACACTTAAATTTTCAATATATTCTTATATTTTTAATTATTTTTCCATAAGTATAACAAAATATATACACTAAATTAAAGGTATTCAAATCGTTTAACTAATAAAATAAAAATATTTCAATAGCTCTGCCAAATTCTTAAAAAAAATGTAAAATAAAGGCCTGGAAAAATAATAGGGACACTTAAATTTTTCAATATATTCTTATATTTTTAATTATTTTTCCATAAATATTACAAAATGTATACATTAAATTAAAGGTAGTCAAATAGTTTAACTAATAAAATAAAAATATTTCAATAGCTCTGCCAAATTCTTAAAAAAAATGTAAAATAAAGGCCTGGAAATATAATAGGGACACTTAAATTTTTCAATATTTTCTTATATTTTTAATTATTTTTCCATAAATATTACAAAATATATACACTAAATTAAAGGTATTCAAATAGTTTAACTAATAAAATAAAAATATTTCACTAGCTCTGCCAAATTCTTAAAAAAATGTAAAATAAAGGGCTGGAAAAATAATAGGGACACTTAAATTTTTCAATATATTTTTATATTTTTAATTATTTTTCCATAAATATTACAAAGTATATACATTAAATTAAAGGTATTCAAATAGTTTAACTAATAAAATAAAAATATTTCACTAGCTCTGCCAAATTCTTAAAAAAAAATGTAAAATAAAGGCCTGGAAAAATAATAGGGACACTTAAATTTTTCAATATATTCTTATATTTTTAATAATTTTTCCATAAATATTACAAAATATATACACTAAATTAAAGGTATTCAAATAGTTTAACTAATAAAATAAAAATATTTCACTAGCTCTGCCAAATTCTTAAAAAAATGTAAAATAAAGGCCTGGAAAAATAATAGGGACACTTAAATTTTTCAAAATATTCTTATATTTTTAATTATTTTTCCATAAATATTACAAAATATATACACTAAATTAAAGGTATTCAAATAGTTTAACTAATATAATAAAAATATTTCACTAGCTCTGCCAAATTCTTAAAAAAAAGTAAAATAAAGGCCTGGAAAAATAATAGGGACACTTAAATTTTTCAATATATTATTATATTTTTAATTATTTTTCTATAAATATTACAATATATATACACTAAATTAAAGGTATTCAAATCGTTTAACTAATAAAATAAAAATATTTCAATAGCTCTGCCAAATTCTTAAAAAAAATGTAAAATAAAGGCCTGGAAAAATAATAGGGACACTTAAATTTTTCAATATATTCTTATATTTTTAATTATTTTTCCATAAATATTACAAAATGTATACATTAAATTAAAGGTATTCAAAAAGTTTAACTAATAAAATAAAAATATTTCAATACCTCTGCCAAATTCTTAAAAAAAATGTAAAATAAAGGCCTGGAAAAATAATAGGGACACTTAAATTTTTCAATATATTCTTATATTTTTAATTATTTTTCCATAAATATTACAAAATATATACACTAAATTAAAGGTATTCAAATAGTTTAACTAATAACAAAAAATATTTCACTAGCTCTGCCAAATTCTTAAAAAAAATGTAAAATAAAGGCCTGGAAAAATAATAGGGACACTTAAATTTTTCAATATATTATTATATTTTTAATTATTTTTCTATAAATATTACAATATATATACACTAAATTAAAGGTATTCAAATAGTTTAACTAATAAAAAAAAATATTTCAATAGCTCTGCCAAATTCTTAAAAAAAATGTAAAATAAAGGCCTGGAAAAATAATAGGGACACTTAAATTTTTCAATATATTCTTATATTTTTAATAATTTTTCCATAAATATTACAAAGTATATACATTAAATTAAAGGTATTCAAAAAGTTTAACTAATAAAATAAAAATATTTCAATACCTCTGCCAACTTCTTAAAAAAAATGTAAAATAAAGGCCTGGAAAAATAATAGGGACACTTAAATTTTTCAATATATTCTTATATTTTTAATTATTTTTCCATAAATATTACAAAATATATACACTAAATTAAAGGTATTCAAATAGTTTAACTAATAACAAAAAATATTTCACTAGCTCTGCCAAATTCTTAAAAAAAATGTAAAATAAAGGCCTGGAAAAATAATAGGGACACTTAATTTTTTCAATATATTCTTATATTTTTAATTATGTTTCCATAAATATTACAAAGTATATACACTAAATTAAAGGTATTCAAATAGTTTAACTAATAAAATAAAAATATTTCAATAACTCTGCCAAATTCTTAAAAAAAAGTAAAATAAAAGTCTGGAGAAATAATAGGGACACTTAAATTTTTCAATATATTCTTATATTTTTAATTATTTTTCCATAAATATTACAAAATATATACACTAAATTAAAGGTATTCAAATAGTTTAACTAATATAATAAAAATATTTCACTAGCTCTGCCAAATTCTTAAAAAAAAGTAAAATAAAGGCCTGGAAAAATAATAGGGACACTTAAATTTTTCAATATATTATTATATTTTTAATTATTTTTCTATAAATATTACAATATATATACACTAAATTAAAGGTATTCAAATAGTTTAACTAATAAAAAAAATATTTCAATAGCTCTGCCAAATTCTTAAAAAAAAGTAAAATAAAAGTCTGGAGAAATAATAGGGACACTTAAATTTTTCAATATATTCTTATATTTTTAATTATTATTCCATAAATATTACAAAATGTATACATTAAATTAAAGGTAGTCAAATAGTTTAACTAATAAAATAAAAATATTTCAATAGCTCTGCCAAATTCTTAAAAAAAATGTAAAATAAAGGCCTGGAAATATAATAGGGACACTTAAATTTTTCAATATATTCTTATATTTTTAATTATTTTTCCATAAATATTACAAAATATATACACTAAATTAAAGGTATTCAAATAGTTTAACTAACAAAATAAAAATATTTCACTAGCTCTGCCAAATTCTTAAAAAAATGTAAAATAAAGGGCTGGAAAAATAATAGGGACACTTAATTTTTCAATATATTTTTATATTTTTAATTATTTTTCCATAAATATTACAAAGTATATACATTAAATTAAAGGTATTCAAATAGTTTAACTAATAAAATAAAAATATTTCAATAACTCTGCCAAATTCTTAAAAAAAAGTAAAATAAAAGTCTGGAAAAATAATAGGGACACTTAAATTTTTCAATATATTCTTATATTTTTAATTATTTTTCCATAAATATTACAAAATATATACATTAAATTAAAGGTATTTAAATAGTTTAACTAATAAAATAAAAATATTTCACTAACTCTGCCAAATTCTTAAAAAAATGTAAATTAAAGGCCTGGAAAAATAATAGGGACACTTAAATTTTTCAATATATTCTTATATTTTTAATAATTTTTCCATAAATATTACAAAATATATACACTAAATTAAAGGTATTCAAATAGTTTAACTAATAAAATAAAAATATTTCACTAGCTCTGCCAAATTCTTAAAAAAATGTAAAATAAAGGCCTGGAAAAATAATAGGGACACTTAAATTTTTCAAAATATTCTTATATTTTTAATTATTTTTCCATAAATATTACAAAGTATATACATTAAATTAAAGGTATTCAAATAGTTTAACTAATAAAATAAAAATATTTCAATAACTCTGCCAAATTCTTAAAAAAAGTAAAATAAAAGTCTGGAAAAATAATAGGGACACTTAAATTTTTCAATATATTCTTATATTTTTAATTATTTTTCCATAAATATTACAAAATATATACATTAAATTAAAGGTATTCAAATAGTTTAACTAATAAAATAAAAATATTTGAATAGCTCTGCCAAATTCTTAAAAAAAAGTAAAATAAAGGCCTGGAAAAAATAATAGGGACACTTAAATTTTTCAAAATATTCTTATATTTTTAATAATTTTTCCATAAATATTACAAAGTATATACACTAAATTAAAGGTATTCAAATAGTTTAACTAATAAAATAAAAATATTTCAATAGCTCTGCCAAATTCTTAAAAAATATGTAAAATAAAGGCCTGGAAAAATAATAGGGACACTTAAATTTTTCAATATATTCTTATATTTTTAATTATTTTTCTAGAAATATTACAATATATATACACTAAATTAAAGGTATTCAAATAGTCTAACTAATAAAATAAAAATATTTCACTAGCTCTGCCAAATTCTTAAAAAAAATGTGAAATAAAGGCCTGGAAAAATAATAGGGACACTTAAATTTTTCAGTATATTCTTATATTTTTAATTATTTTTCCATAACTATTACAAAATATATACACTAAATTAAAGGTATTCAAATCGTTTAACTAATAAAATAAAAATATTTCAATAGCTCTGCCAAATTCTTAAAAAAAATGTAAAATAAAGGCCTGGAAAAATAATAGGGACACTTAAATTTTTCAATATATTCTTATATTTTTAATTATTTTTCCATAACTATTACAAAATATATACACTAAATTAAAGGTATTCAAATAGTTTAACTAATAAAAATAAAAATATTTCAATAGCTCTGCCAAATTCTTAAAAAAAAAGTAAAATAAAGGCCTGGAAAAATAATAGGGACACTTAAAGTTTTCAATATATACTTATATTTTTAATTATTTTTCCATAAATATTACAAAGTATATACATTAAATTAAAGGTATTCAAATAGTTTAACTAATAAAATAAAAATATTTCAATAACTCTGCCAAATTCTTAAAAAAAAGTAAAATAAAAGTCTGGAGAAATAATAGGGACACTTAAATTTTTCAATATATTCTTATATTTTTAATTATTTTTCCATAAATATTACAAAATATATACACTAAATTAAAGGTATTCAAATAGTTTAACTAATATAATAAAAATATTTCACTAGCTCTGCCAAATTCTTAAAAAAAAGTAAAATAAAGGCCTGGAAAAATAATAGGGACACTTAAATTTTTCAATATATTATTATATTTTTAATTATTTTTCTATAAATATTACAATATATATACACTAAATTAAAGGTATTCAAATAGTGTAACTAATAAAAAAAGATATTTCACTAGCTCTGCCAAATTCTTAAAAAAAAAGTAAAATAAAGGCCTGGAAAAATAATAGGGACACTTAAATTTTTCAATATATTCTTATATTTTTAATTATTTTTCCATAAATATTACAAAGTATATACACTAAATTAAAGGTATTCAAATAGTTTAACTAATAAAATAAAAATATTTCAATACCTCTGCCAAATTCTTAAAAAAAATGTAAAATAAAGGCCTGGAAAAATAATAGGGACACTTAAATTTTTCAATATATTCTTATATTTTTAATTATTTTTCCATAAATATTACAAAGCATATACACTAAATTAAAGGTATTCAAATAGTTTAACTAATAAAAAAAAATATTTCAATAGCTCTGCCAAATTCTTAAAAAAAATGTAAAATAAAGGCCTGGAAAAATAATAGGGACACTTAAATTTTTCAATATATTCTTATATTTTTAATTATTTTTCCATAAATATTACAAAGTATATACACTAAATTAAAGGTATTCAAATAGTTTAACTAATAAAAAAAAATGTTTCCATAGCTCTGCCAAATTCTTAAAAAAAAATGTAAAATAAAGGCCTGGAAAAATAATAGGGACACTTAAATTTTTCAATATATTCTTATATTTTTAATTATTTTTCCATAAATATTACAAAGTATATACATTAAATTAAAGGTATTCAAATAGTCTAACTAATAAAATAAAAATATTTCACTAGCTCTGCCAAATTCTTAAAAAAAAATGTGAAATAAAGGCCTGGAAAAATAATAGGGACACTTAAATTTTTCAATATATTCTTATATTTTTAATAATTTTTCCATAAATATTACAAAGTATATACATTAAATTAAAGGTAATCAAAAAGTTTAACTAATAAAATAAAAATATTTCAATACCTCTGCCAAATTCTTAAAAAAAATGTAAAATAAAGGCCTGGAAAAATAATAGGGACACTTAATTTTTTCAATATATTCTTATATTTTTAATTATGTTTCCATAAATATTACAAAATATATACACTAAATTAAAGGTATTCAAATAGTTTAACTAATAAAATAAAAATATTTCAATAGCTCTGCCAAATTCTTAAAAAAAAGTAAAATAAAGGCCTGGAAAAATAATAGGGACACTTAAATTTTTCAATATATACTTATATTTTTAATTATTTTTCCATAAATATTACAAAATATATACACTAAATTAAAGGTATTCAAATAGTTTAACTAATAACAAAAAATATTTCACTAGCTCTGCCAAATTCTTAAAAAAAATGTAAAATAAAGGCCTGGAAAAATAATAGGGACACTTAAATTTTTCAATATATTCTTATATTTTTAATTATGTTTCCATAAATATTACAAAGTATATACACTAAATTAAAGGTATTCAAATAGTTTAACTAATAAAAAAAATATTTCAATAGCTCTGCCAAATTCTTAAAAAAAATGTAAAATAAAGGCCTGGAAAAATAATAGGGACACTTAAATTTTTCAATATATTTAATTATGTTTCCATAAATATTACAAAGTATATACACTAAATTAAAGGTATTCAAATAGTTTAACTAATAAAAAAAATATTTCAATAGCTCTGCCAAATTCTTAAAAAAAATGTAAAATAAAGGCCTGGAAAAATAATAGGGACACTTAAATTTTTCAATATATTCTTATATTTTTAATAATTTTTCCATAAATATTACAAAGTATATACATTAAATTAAAGGTATTCAAATAGTTTAACTAATAAAATAAAAATATTTCAATACCTCTGCCAAATTCTTAAAAAAAATGTAAAATAAAGGCCTGGAAAAATTATAGGGACACTTAAATTTTTCAATATATTCTTATATTTTTAATTATTTTTCCATAAATATTACAAAATATATACACTAAATTCAAGGTATTCAAATCGTTTAACTAATAAAATAAAAATATTTCAATAGCTCTGCCAAATTCTTAAAAAAAAATGTAAAATAAAGGCCTGGAAAAATAATAGGGACACTTAAATTTTTCAATATATTCTTATATTTTTAATTATTTTTCCATAAATATTACAAAGTATATACACTAAATTAAAGGTATTCAAATAGTTTAACAAATAAAAAAAAATATTTCAATAGCTCTGCCAAATTCTTAAAAAAAATGTAAAATAAAGGCCTGGAAAAATAATAGGGACACTTAAATTTTTCAATATATTCTTATATTTTTAATTATTTTTCCATAAATATTACAAAGTATATACACTAAATTAAAGGTATTCAAATAGTTTAACTAATAAAAAAAAATATTTCAATAGCTCTGCCAAATTCTTAAAAAAAATGTAAAATAAAGGCCTGGAAAAATAATAGGGACACTTAAATTTTTCAATATATTCTTATATTTTTAATTATTTTTCCATAAATATTACAAAATATATATGTTTAAAGCCTGTAATATTTTTTACAAGCGAAAAGCTATTGTTTAAATATAAACGCAATATATTTTTCAAATGTTTGTTCCCGATTAGAACCTCTTTATTCAAATGCAGATATAACACTAAACTAATTTCAGTTTCAAAATGTAAAGCAAAGGTTACAATAATTAATATTTGATTTTGTTTGATGTAATTACTTACATACACGCATACATACTTATTTATTAAAAGAGAGACATTCGAACATAAGTCTCCAACTTCGAACATTTACATGTATGAATAGTATTGTGGAGATCGTAAGTATGTATGTATGTATGCCTGTATTTAAATATAAATTGAACTGTTGCTATGCAAGAAATAAAGAACAATGAAAATGAAAAACAATTTAAAGAAAAATAAGTAAAATAAAAATAACTGAATTTAAGCAGGGGCGTATCAGCTTTAACATCCTCCCCCCGTTGGAAGGCTATGGCTTTCAACAAATGAATCAACGGGAAGAATTGCTAATTTGGAAACTGCACGCTTAGTCAAACCATTAGTGGTGCGAATAACAGCAACTCGAGCAACACCATCTTCACCCATTATGACGTCAGCAACACGACCCATATGCCACTTTAAGGGCGGTAGATTTTCATCCTTCAGTAACACCATTGAACCACAAGTTATATTGTTAACATTTTCACGCCACTTCGAACGCTCTTGCAGCAAAGATAAATAAGATTTGCTCCATTTACTCCAAAAAATTTGTTGCATTTGAGAGACTTTCTGCCAACTGCTCAAACGACTTATGTCCATGTCTGCAATATCAGGCTCAGTTATCGAAATTAGGGGTCCTCCCACAAGAAAATGGCCTGGTGTCAGAACTTCTAAATCATTCGGATCTTCTGAAATTTGGCATAAAGGGCGAGAGTTTAAAATTGCTGATATTTCGCAAACAAGAGTGCGTAGTTCATCAAAAGTTAATCTATTAAGGCCGACTGTACGATAGAAGTGGAATTTGGCAGACTTAACAGCCGCTTCCCATAATCCACCGAAGTGGGGCGACCTCGGGGGAATAAATTTCCACTCTATTCCATCCTCAAGGCACTGCTGTTGAAGTGAATTCTGATGTGTTTGACTTAGAAATAGTTGTTTTAATTCTGCCAATTCGTTTTTAGCCCCTACAAAATTTGTTGCGTTATCTGACCAAATTGTCTTAGGTTTGCCCCTTATGGAAATAAAACGACGTAAGGCAGACAAGAATGAAGACGTCGATAAATCTTGGACAACCTCTAAATGTGAAGCTTTCGTTGAAAAGCATATAAAAATGGAAATATAACACTTGATGGGCGGACGAGTTTTTACTTCTGATTTATAGTAAAAAGGGCCAAAAAAGTCGACGCCCGTAGTGTGGAAAGCCTTATTCGGCCTTACTCGATCAGACGGTAAGCACCCCATAACATGTTGAGCCAGTTTTGGTTTCATTCTAAAACACCGTATACATTTCGAAATTATAGAGCTTATAAGTTTTCGACCTCCAACGGGCCAATACTGCTGACGAATTGATGCTAACAAACACTGTGGTCCAGCATGTAACAGCTTTTCATGAAAATGTTTAACCATTGAAGTTGTAAACGGATGTCGCTTTGGCAGAATAATGGGATGTTGGGCATCAAAGTCAAGAGCCGAATTTTGAAGGCGGCCACCCACTCGTATTAAACCAAAAGAGTCGATAATTGGCATCAGCGAATGAAGCTTACTAGATGTTTGTATATTTTTATTTTCCTTTAATGCTCTGTATTCGGTGCTAAAATGTACTAGCTGAATGTTTTTAATTAGTAGTTTCGTACCATTTTTTATATCTCTTGGTGTTAATTCAATTTGGCCACGGGATTCAGGATATAAAAATCTAAATACATACGCAAATATTCGTTGCATTTTTGTAAATGAATTATGGTACTTACATTGTATAAACAAATCAGACAGTGAAGAGATAACTAATACCTTTCGACGACGCTCAGGTAGTTCAGCCAAAAATTCCATATTATCAGGCCACATCGAAATTTCGTGGTATAAAAATTTAGGTCCATCCTTCCATAGGGTAGAGTGGAGTAGTTCTTCAGGTGATGCACCTCTCGATAAAATGTCTGCTGGGTTTGCATCCGTGGGGACATGATGCCACCGCATTTGACTTGTAAGAGTTTGAATAAGGGAAACTCTATTTGAGACGAATACGTTGAAATTTGACGGCTGCTCTCGAATCCATGATAAAACAACCATGGAATCGGTCCAAAAATGTACGTCACAATCTATTGAAAGAGTTTTAATAACCACGTTCACAAGTTCAGCCAAAAGACATGCTGCAGCGAGCTCAAGTTTTGGTACTGTCAAACATTTGAGGGGCGACACTCTCGATTTAGAGCATAGCAATGACACTTTGACCGCATTATTAAGTTCAGAACGTACATAAACGCAAGCACCATAAGCCGCCAAACTTGCGTCACAAAAACCATGTATTTCTATTCTCGCATTAGGCATTGAAACGTATCGCGGAATTATGAATTGATGAATGGAATTAAAGTTTGAAATGTATTCAAGCCAAGATGAATGTAGAGCCTGTGGTATGCTTTCGTCCCATTGCAGTTGAAGCTTCCACAATTGTTGCATAAAAATTTTTGCCTTTGTGATGACTGGACCAACTAGCCCTAACGGATCATATAGACGAGCAATAGCTGATAAAATGGAGCGCTTCGTTATCACCTTCGAATTCTCGACAGGAGTGAATGAAAAAATAAAATTATCACATTTAGGATCCCACACGAGGCCTAGCGTTTTAGTCACATTAGTTCCATCATTAAATTTCAAATATTGCTCGCACTGTTCAGAAGGTATTCCTTTTAAAACTGCCGGATCATTGGAACACCATTTCCTTATTAAAAATTTGCCTTTTTTTAAAAGAGCTGCTACCTGCTGCCTTATCGCCACAACCTCTTCAACAGAATCACCACCGGAAATCAGGTCATCAACATAAAAATCACGCCTTACAATTTGAGCCGCCAATGGAAAATTATGTTCTTCTGCAGTTGCGAGATGATGCATTGTGCGAATTGCCAAGAATGCTGCGGGCTTTGTACCGTAAGTCACAGTGTTCAACTTATAGGTTTTTATTTCGTCATCTTCATTTTCCCTCCACAATATACATTGAAGGTAATCATCTGGATGGGAAACTCGAACACACCTGTACATTTTACAAATGTCCCCACTCAAAGCGATCTTGAAAAAACGATATCTCAAAATGGTGTTAAATAGTTTAGGTTGTATAGTTGGACCAGCGTACAATACGTCGTTGAGTGATAAGCCACTTGTTGTTTTTGCAGACCCATCAAATACAACCCTTAATTTCGTGGATGTACTGTCCGGCTTGAGTACACAATGATGTGGTAGAAAGTATTTTTTCTCTTCAATCTGAGGGGAAGTTAAAGACATATGATTCAAAGTAATGTACTCACTCATAAACGCAGCGTACTGAGTTTTAATATCGGGAAGCCTTTTTAATTTTTTCTCTAAATTTTTGAATCGCTGGAGTGCACGGCTATATGAATCGCCAAGTGAAATCGCACCACTTCCCTCTACTTGTGGTAATCGGACAGAAAATTCTCCAGATGCAAGACGAACGGTGTTTTCAATGAAGTGGTTTTCACAAAAGATGTCTTCCTTTGAAAGTGGATTGTAGTTGCCAAAGTTGTTTTCGACTTCCCAAAAACTTTTCAAAATGGAACAGAACTGATCTTGATCTTCAACGTTTGTAGCACTGATGGCCAACGACCAAGAATGACGAGGATGTGATCCACCACCAGCAACCACCCAGCCCAATAATGTTTTTTGTAATACTGGTAAATTATCAGCTAATTTGATTTGGCCAACTGACATTAGGTCAAAAAATAGTTCAGCACCAATCAAGCCATCAATATGGCCACATTTGTCAAACAACGGATCTGCGAGCTCAATATTTTTGGGTATATTCCATTCTGCGATGTTAGCATTTATATTTGGTTGGTAATCTGTTATACTAGGAACGACCATTGCGGTTAACGATGTTGAGTATTCCGAGTGTTTAGATTTGATTACAATTTCAACAGATTTATCAATTGAAAAACACCCGTCACCAATACCAGAGACACTTACTTTAGTACGATTGCATTTTAAACGAAGATATTTGACGAGACGATTTGTAATTAAATTGAGCTGCGATGCAGAATCCAATATAATACGACATGGCACGAAAACTCCAAATTGATTTCGAACCATAACAATTGCTGTGGCTAGCAATACATTCATAGTTGGTGCTGAATCTGAGGCAGCATCAGAATAGTTTGAAGAAATAAGCACTGCTTGCGATGAGTTATCTGGCATAGAAATTGCTGGTTGGTTAATTGGAACATTTTCTATGTGCAGCATAGTATGGTGTTTTGAAGAGCACTTACGACAACAACCTGCGGTACACCTTTTCAGCATGTGGCCTTTTCTTAAGCAATTCAGGCATAACTTCATCCTTTTGACTTCTTTAAACCGTAAGGAGGGAGACAAATTGCTAAAACGTGGACAGTTGGTAATAAAGTGGTCTTTAGAATCGCAAAACGAGCACATGGCTGACGAAGTAGAAGTCGAAAGATGAACATGACGATTTTGTTGATGTGATTTTTTCGATATAATTGATGGTTTTGTTGTTGTTGTATTTTCAAAATTTTCAGCCATACGACATCGGCGTTCCAAAAAAGCCACCATGGAAGACCATGTTGGTAACACGTTTGTTTCGAGGCTCTCCTCCCATTTTATTTGCGATTTGATATCCAATTTGGATGATATTAAATGAATTAACAGCCCATCAACTATTTGCTGCTGGTTGCCGATTGTTTGCATAGCACGCAAATGTGCATTAACTTTGTCGCTTAAACGGCGTAAATCACTGGCTGAACCATTGTCAACACAATTTAAATCGAATATTTCCTTGATGTGGCCTTGAAAATTTAACAGTTTGTTATCAAACCGGTTCTTCAACAACAACAACGCTTCCTCATAATTTTTCTCGTTGAGTTCCAATGACGCAATAGTATCGAGAGCAGCTTTACCTAGACTGGAACGCAAATAGTGGAATTTTTCAAGAGTGCTTAACTCACCATTATCATTAATAACCGTTGAAAACAAAGAATAAAAATTTGGCCATTCAGAATATTCACCGTTAAATTTTGGCAGCTGAATTTCTGGTACCTTCGTTTTGCGTAACGGTGCTTGAGAGAATGGCGATTCACCAAGCGATGACTGGCACAATGTTGATGATCGTTGATTTTTATCAAAATTCCGAAAATTATTTGCTTGGCGTGTTAATTTGGATTTTACATCAAGGTAAATAGAAACAAACCTCATACGATCAACGCCATCCACCTGACTGCTGTCATTTTCCTCAAGAAAACCTTGCGCCTTTTCAAAACTTTTGCTTATTTCTTCAATATAGTCCAGACGTACCGACAGCTCTGCCTCATCATACTCCTTGAGTTGGGATGGTGTTAACGTTTGATTTAAAATTTCCAATTGCCTTGCCAATGCTGCAGTTTTATTTTTGTAGGTTGTGAAGCGCGAATGCTCCATTTCTTCGTCATCAGCAGAACTTTTTACCTGGCTGGTAGACATCTTCAAAAAATAGATTCCAAAATCCAAGAAACAATATCCGAATTGATATTGTTAAGCAAAAATATAGGCAATCACGTCGGGGTCACCAATGTTTAAAGCCTGTAATATTTTTTACAAGCGAAAAGCTATTGTTTAAATATAAACGCAATATATTTTTCAAATGTTTGTTCCCGATTAGAACCTCTTTATTCAAATGCAGATATAACACTAAACTAATTTCAGTTTCAAAATGTAAAGCAAAGGTTACAATAATTAATATTTGATTTTGTTTGATGTAATTACTTACATACACGCATACATACTTATTTATTAAAAGAGAGACATTCGAACATAAGTCTCCAACTTCGAACATTTACATGTATGAATAGTATTGTGGAGATCGTAAGTATGTATGTATGTATGCCTGTATTTAAATATAAATTGAACTGTTGCTATGCAAGAAATAAAGAACAATGAAAATGAAAAACAATTTAAAGAAAAATAAGTAAAATAAAAATAACTGAATTTAAGCAGGGGCGTATCAGCTTTAACAATATACATTAAATTAAAGGTATTTAAATAGTTTAACTAATAAAATAAAAATATTTGAATAGCTCTGCCAAATTCTTAAAAAAAAGTAAAATAAAGGCCTGGAAAAATAATAGGGACACTTAAATTTTTCAAAATATTCTTATATTTTTAATAATTTTTCCATAAATATTACAAAATATATACACTAAATTAAAGGTATTCAAATAGTTTAACTAATAACAAAAAATATTTCACTAGCTCTGCCAAATTCTTAAAAAAAATGTAAAATAAAGGCCTGGAAAAATAATAGGGACACTTAAATTTTTCAATATATTCTTATATTTTTAATTATTTTTCCATAAATATTACAAAATATATACACTAAATTAAAGGTATTCAAATAGTTTAACT
Organism: Sarcophaga caerulescens; assembly: GCA_927399465.1. Lineage (NCBI taxonomy): Eukaryota > Metazoa > Arthropoda > Insecta > Diptera > Sarcophagidae > Sarcophaga > Sarcophaga caerulescens. The sequence continues at coordinate 22,345,983 of OV656873.1, read as the reverse complement.
AATAAAATAAAAATATTTCAATAGCTCTGCCAAATTCTTAAAAAAAAGTAAAATAAAGGCCTGGAAAAATAATAGGAACACTTAAATTTTTCAATATATTCTTATATTTTTAATTATTTTTCCATAAATATTATAAAGTATATACACTAAATTAAAGGTATTTAAATAGTTTAACTAATAAAAAAAAATATTTCAATAGCTCTGCCAAATTCTTAAAAAAAATGTAAAATAAAGGCCTGGAAAAATAATAGGGACACTTACATTTTTCAATATATTCTTATATTTTTAATAATTTTTCCATAAATATTACAGAGTATATACATTAAATTAAAGGTATTCAAATAGTTTAACTAATAAAATAAAAATATTTCAATACCTCTGCCAAATTCTTAAAAAAAATGTAAAATAAAGGCCTGGAAAAATAATAGGGACACTTAAATTTTTCAATATATTCTTATATTTTTAATTATTTTTCCATAAATATTACAAAGTATATACACGAAATTAAAGGTATTCAAATAGTTTAACTAATAAAATAAAAACATTTCACTAGCTCTGCCAAATTCTTAAAAAAAAGTAAAATAAAGGCCTGGAAAAATAATAGGGACACTTAAATTTTTCAATATATTCTTATATTTTTAATTATTTTTCCATAAATATTACAAAATATATACACTAAATTAAAGGTATTCAAATCGTTTAACTAATAAAATAAAAATGTTTCAATAGCTCTGCCAAATTCTTAAAAAAAATGTAAAATAAAGGCCTGGAAAAATAATAGGAACACTTAAATTTTTCAATATATTCTTATATTTTTAATTATTTTTCCATAAATATTACAAAGTATATACATTAAATTAAAGGTATTCAAATAGTTTAACTAATAAAAAAAAATATTTCCATAGCTCTGCCAAATTTTAAAAAAAAAATGTAAAATAAAGGCCTGGAAAAATAATAGGGACACTTAAATTTTTCAATATATTCTTATATTTTTAATTATTTTTCCATAAATATTACAAAGTATATACATTAAATTAAAGGTATTCAGATAGTTTAACTAATAAAATAAAAATATTTCAATACCTCTGCCAAATTCTTAAAAAAAATGTAAAATAAAGGCCTGGAAAAATAATAGGGACACTTAAATTTTTCAATATATTCTTATATTTTTAATTATTTTTCCATAAATATTACAAAGTATATACATTAAATTAAAGGTATTCAAATAGTTTAACTAATAAAATAAAAATATTTCAATACCTCTGCCAAATTCTTAAAAAAAAAATAAAATAAAGGCCTGGAAAAATAATAGGGACACTTAAATTTTTCAAAATATTCTTATATTTTTAATAATTTTTCCATAAATATTACAAAATATATACACTAAATTAAAGGTATTCAAATAGTTTAACTAATAAAATAAAAATATTTCAATAGCTCTGCCAAATTCTTAAAAAAAAGTAAAATAAAGGCCTGGAAAAATAATAGGGACACTTAAATTTTTCAAAATATTCTCATATTTTTAATAATTTTTCCATAAATATTACAAAATATATACACTAAATTAAAGGTATTCAAATAGTTTAACTAATAAAAAAAAAAAATCACTAGCCCTGCCAAATTCTTAAGAAAAATGTAAAATAAAGGCCTGGAAAAATAATAGGGGCACTTAAATTTTTCAATATATTCTTATATTTTTAATTATTTTTCCATAAATATTATAAAGTATATACACTAAATTAAAGGTATTCAAATCGTTTAACTAATAAAATAAAAATATTTCAATAGCTCTGCCAAATTCTTAAAAAAAAAGTAAAATAAAGGCCTGGAAAAATAATAGGGACACTTAAATTTTTCAGTATATTCTTATATTTTTAATTATTTTTCTATAAATATTACAATATATATACACTAAATTAAAGGTATTCAAATCGTTTAACTAATAAAATAAAAATATTTCAATAGCTCTGCCAAATTCTTAAATTAAACACTTAATTTTTCAATATATTCTTATATTTTTAATTATTTTTCCATAACTATTACAAAATATATACACTAAATTAAAGGTATTCAAATAGTATAACTAATAAAATAAAAATATTTCAATAGCTCTGCCAAATTCTTAAAAAAAATGTAAAATAAAGGCCTGGAAAAATAATAGGGACACTTAAATTTTTCAATATATTCTTATATTTTTAATTATTTTTCCATAACTATTACAAAATATATACACTAAATTAAAGGTATTCAAATAGTTTAACTAATAAAATAAAAATATTTCAATAGCTCTGCCAAATTCTTAAAAAAAAAGTAAAATAAAGGCCTGGAAAAATAATAGGGACACTTAAATTTTTCAATATATTCTTATATTTTTAATTATTTTTCCATAAATATTATAAAGTATATACACTAAATTAAAGGTATTCAAATAGTTTAACTAATAAAATAAAAATATTTCAATAGCTCTGCCAAATTCTTAAAAAAAAATTAAAATAAAGGCCTGGAAAAATAATAGGGACACTTAAATTTTTTAATATATCCTTATATTTTTAATTATTTTTCCATAACTATTACAAAATATATACACTAAATTAAAGGTATTCAAATAGTTTAACTAATAAAATAAAAATATTTCAATAGCTCTGCCAAATTCTTAAAAAAAATGTAAAATAAAGGCCTGGAAAAATAATAGGGACACTTAAATTTTTCAATATATTCTTATATTTTTAATTATTTTTCCATAACTATTACAAAATATATACACTAAATTAAAGGTATTCAAATAGTATAACTAATAAAATAAAAATATTTCAATAGCTCTGCCAAATTCTTAAAAAAAATGTAAAATAAAGGCCTGGAAAAATAATAGGGACACTTAAATTTTTCAATATATTCTTATATTTTTAATTATTTTTCCATAAATATTATAAAGTATATACACTAAATTAAAGGTATTCAAATAGTTTAACTAATAAAATAAAAATATTTCAATAGCTCTGCCAAATTCTTAAAAAAAAAGTAAAATAAAGGCCTGGAAAAATAATAGGGACACTTAAATTTTTCAATATATTCTTATATTTTTAATTATTTTTCCATAACTATTACAAAATATATACACTAAATTAAAGGTATTCAAATAGTATAACTAATAAAATAAAAATATTTCAATAGCTCTGCCAAATTCTTAAAAAAAATGTAAAATAAAGGCCTGGAAAAATAATAGGGACACTTAAATTTTTCAATATATTCTTATATTTTTAATTATTTTTCCATAACTATTACAAAATATATACACTAAATTAAAGGTATTCAAATAGTTTAACTAATAAAATAAAAATATTTCAATAGCTCTGCCAAATTCTTAAAAAAAAAGTAAAATAAAGGCCTGGAAAAATAATAGGGACACTTAAATTTTTCAATATATTCTTATATTTTTAATAATTTTTCCATAAATATTACAAAATATATACACTAAATTAAAGGTATTCAAATAGTTTAACTAATAAAATAAAAATATTTCAATAGCTCTGCCAAATTCTTAAAAAAAAGTAAAATAAAGGCCTGGAAAAATAATAGGAACACTTAAATTTTTCAATATATTCTTATATTTTTAATTATTTTTCCATAAATATTATAAAGTATATACACTAAATTAAAGGTATTTAAATAGTTTAACTAATAAAAAAAAATATTTCAATAGCTCTGCCAAATTCTTAAAAAAAATGTAAAATAAAGGCCTGGAAAAATAATAGGGACACTTACATTTTTCAATATATTCTTATATTTTTAATTATTTTTCCATAAATATTACAAAATATATACACTAAATTAAAGGTATTCAAATAGTTTAACTAATAAAATAAAAATATTTCAATAGCTCTGCCAAATTCTTAAAAAAAAGTAAAATAAAGGCCTGGAAAAATAATAGGAACACTTAAATTTTTCAATATATTCTTATATTTTTAATTATTTTTCCATAAATATTATAAAGTATATACACTAAATTAAAGGTATTTAAATAGTTTAACTAATAAAAAAAAATATTTCAATAGCTCTGCCAAATTCTTAAAAAAAATGTAAAATAAAGGCCTGGAAAAATAATAGGGACACTTACATTTTTCAATATATTCTTTTATTTTTAATAATTTTTCCATAAATATTACAGAGTATATACATTAAATTAAAGGTATTCAAATAGTTTAACTAATAAAATAAAAATATTTCAATACCTCTGCCAAATTCTTAAAAAAAATGTAAAATAAAGGCCTGGAAAAATAATAGGGACACTTAAATTTTTCAATATATTCTTATATTTTTAATTATTTTTCCATAAATATTACAAAATATATACACTAAATTAAAGGTATTCAAATCGTTTAACTAATAAAATAAAAATGTTTCAATAGCTCTGCCAAATTCTTAAAAAAAATGTAAAATAAAGGCCTGGAAAAATAATAGGAACACTTAAATTTTTCAATATATTCTTATATTTTTAATTATTTTTCCATAAATATTACAAAATATATACACTAAATTAAAGGTATTCAAATAGTTTAACTAATAAAATAAAAATATTTCAATAGCTCTGCCAAATTCTTAAAAAAAAAGTAAAATAAAGGCCTGGAAAAATAATAGGGACACTTAAATTTTTCAATATATACATATATTTTTAATTATTTTTCCATAAATATTACAAAATATATACATTAAATTAAAGGTATTCAAATAGTTTAACTAATAACAAAAAATATTTCAATAGCTCTGACAAATTCTTAAAAAAAATGTAAAATAAAGGCCTGGAAAAATAATAGGGACACTTAAATTTTTCAATATATTCTTATATTTTTAATAATTTTTCCATAAATATTACAAAATATATACATTAAATTAAAGGTATTCAAATAGTTTAACTAATAAAATAAAAATATTTCAATAGCTCTGCCAAATTCTTAAAAAAAATGTAAAATAAAGGCCTGGAAAAATAATAGGGACACTTAAATTTTTCAATATATTCTTATATTTTTAATTATTTTTCCATAAATATTACAAAATATATACATTAAATTAAAGGTATTCAAATAGTTTAACTAATAAAAAAAAAATATTTCACTAGCTCTGCCAAATTCTTAAAAAAAAGTAAAATAAAGGCCTGGAAAAATAATAGGGACACTTAAATTTTTCAATATATTCTTATATTTTTAATTATTTTTCCATAAGTATAACAAAATATATACACTAAATTAAAGGTATTCAAATCGTTTAACTAATAAAATAAAAATATTTCAATAGCTCTGCCAAATTCTTAAAAAAAAATGTAAAATAAAGGCCTGGAAAAATAATAGGGACACTTAAATTTTTCAATATATTCTTATATTTTTAATTATTTTTCCATAAATATTACAAAATATATACATTAAATTAAAGGTAGTCATATAGTTTAACTAATAAAATAAAAATATTTCAATAGCTCTGCCAAATTCTTAAAAAAAATGTAAAATAAAGGCCTGGAAATATAATAGGGACACTTAAATTTTTCAATATATTCTTATATTTTTAATTATTTTTCCATAAATATTAAAAAATATATACACTAAATTAAAGGTATTCAAATAGTTTAACTAACAAAATAAAAATATTTCACTAGCTCTGCCAAATTCTTAAAAAAATGTAAAATAAAGGGCTGGAAAAATAATAGGGATACTTAAATTTTTCAATATATTTTTATATTTTTAATTATTTTTCCATAAATATTACAAAGTATATACATTAAATTAAAGGTATTCAAATAGTTTAACTAATAAAATAAAAATATTTCAATAACTCTGTCAAATTCTTAAAAAAATGTAAAATAAAGGCCTGGAAAAATAATAGGGACACTTAAATTTTTCAAAATATTCTTATATTTTTAATAATTTTTCCATAAATATTACAAAATATATACACTAAATTAAAGGTATTCAAATAGTTTAACTAATAAAAAAAAAATATTTCACTAGCCCTGCCAAATTCTTAAGAAAAATGTAAAATAAAGGCCTGGAAAAATAATAGGGGCACTTAAATTTTTCAATATATTCTTATATTTTTAATTATTTTTCCATAAATATTACAAAATATATACACTAAATTAAAGGTATTCAAATAGTTTAACTAATATAATAAAAATATTTCAATAGCTCTGCCAAATTCTTAAAAAAAGTAAAATAAAGGCCTGGAAAAATAATAGGGACACTTAAATTTTTCAATATATTCTTATATTTTTAATAATTTTTCCATAAATATTACAAAATATATACATTAAATTAAAGGTATTCAAATAGTTTAACTAATAAAATAAAAATATTTCAATAGCTCTGCCAAATTCTTAAAAAAAATGTAAAATAAAGGCCTGGAAAAATAATAGGGACACTTAAATTTTTCAATATATTCTTATATTTTTAATTATTTTTCCATAAATATTACAAAATATATACATTAAATTAAAGGTATTCAAATAGTTTAACTAATAAAATAAATATATTTCACTAGCTCTGCCAAATTCTTAAAAAAAAGTAAAATAAAGCCCTGGAAAAATAATAGGGACACTTAAATTTTTCAATATATTCTTATATTTTTAATTATTTTTCCATAAGTATAACAAAATATATACACTAAATTAAAGGTATTCAAATCGTTTAACTAATAAAATAAAAATATTTCAATAGCTCTGCCAAATTCTTAAAAAAAATGTAAAATAAAGGCCTGGAAAAATAATAGGGACACTTAAATTTTTAAATATATTCTTATATTTTTAATTATTTTTCCATAAATATTACAAAATATATACATTAAATTAAAGGTAGTCATATAGTTTAACTAATAAAATAAAAATATTTCAATAGCTCTGCCAAATTCTTAAAAAAAATGTAAAATAAAGGCCTGGAAATATAATAGGGACACTTAAATTTTTCAATATATTCTTATATTTTTAATTATTTTTCCATAAATATTAAAAAATATATACACTAAATTAAAGGTATTCAAATAGTTTAACTAACAAAATAAAAATATTTCACTAGCTCTGCCAAATTCTTAAAAAAATGTAAAATAAAGGGCTGGAAAAATAATAGGGACACTTAAATTTTTCAATATATTCTTATATTTTTAATAATTTTTCCATAAATATTACAAAGTATATACATTAAATTAAAGGTATTCAAATAGTTTAACTAATAAAATAAAAATATTTCACTAGCTCTGTCAAATTCTTAAAAAAATGTAAAATAAAGGCCTGGAAAAATAATAGGGACACTTAAATTTTTCAAAATATTCTTATATTTTTAATAATTTTTCCATAAATATTACAAAATATATACACTAAATTAAAGGTATTCAAATAGTTTAACTAATAAAAAAAAAATATTTCACTAGCCCTGCCAAATTCTTAAGAAAAATGTAAAATAAAGGCCTGGAAAAATAATAGGGGCACTTAAATTTTTCAATATATTCTTATATTTTTAATTATTTTTCCATAAATATTACAAAATATATACACTAAATTAAAGGTATTCAAATAGTTTAACTAATATAATAAAAATATTTCAATAGCTCTGCCAAATTCTTAAAAAAAGTAAAATAAAGGCCTGGAAAAATAATAGGGACACTTAAATTTTTCAATATATTATTATATTTTTAATTATTTTTCTATAAATATTACAATATATATACACTAAATTAAAGGTATTCAAATAGTTTAACTAATAAAAAAAAAAATATTTCACTAGCTCTGCCAAATTCTTAAAAAAATGTAAAATAAAGGCCTGGAAAAATAATAGGGACACTTAAATTTTTCAATATATTCTTATATTTTTAATTATTTTTCCATAAATATTACAAAGTATATACACTAAATTAAAGGTATTCAAATAGTTTAACTAATAAAAAAAAATATTTCAATAGCTCTGCCAAATTCTTAAAAAAAAATGTAAAATAAAGGCCTGGAAAAATAATAGGGACACTTAAATTTTTCAATATATTCTTATATTTTTAATAATTTTTCCATAAATATTACAAAGTATATACATTAAATTAAAGGTATTCAAAAAGTTTAACTAATAAAATAAAAATATTTCAATACCTCTGCCAAATTCTTAAAAAAATGTAAAATAAAGGCCTGGAAAAATAATAGGGACACTTAAATTTTTCAATATATTCTTATATTTTTAATTATTTTTCCATAAATATTACAAAGTATATACACTAAATTAAAGGTATTCAAATAGTTTAACTAATAACAAAAAATATTTCACTAGCTCTGCCAAATTCTTAAAAAAAATGTAAAATAAAGGCCTGGAAAAATAATAGGGACACTTAATTTTTCCAATATATTCTTATATTTTTAATTATGTTTCCATAAATATTACAAAATATATACACTAAATTAAAGGTATTCAAATTGTTTAACTAATAAAATAAAAATATTTCAATAGCTCTGCCAAATTCTTAAAAAAAATGTAAAATAAAGGCCTGGAAAAATAATAGGGACACTTAAATTTTTCAATATATTCTTATATTTTTAATTATTTTTCCATAAATATTACAAAGTATATACACTAAATTAAAGGTATTCAAATAGTTTAACTAATAAAATAAAAATATTTCAATACCTCTGCCAAATTCTTAAAAAAAATGTAAAATAAAGGCCTGGAAAAATAATAGGGACACTTAAATTTTTCAATATATTCTTATATTTTTAATTATTTTTCCATAAATATTACAAAGTATATACACTAAATTAAAGGTATTCAAATAGTTTAACTAATAAAAAAAAATATTTCAATAGCTCTGACAAATTCTTAAAAAAAATGTAAAATAAAGGCCTGGAAAAATAATAGGGACACTTAAATTTTTCAATATATTCTTATATTTTTAATTATTTTTCCATAAATATTACAAAGTATATACATTAAATTAAAGGTATTCAAATAGTTTAACTAATAAAATAAAAATATTTCAATAACTCTGCCAAATTCTTAAAAAAAAGTAAAATAAAAGTCTGGAAAAATAATAGGGACACTTAAATTTTTCAATATATTCTTATATTTTTAATTATTTTTCCATAAATATTACAAAATATATACAGTAAATTAGAGGTATTTAAATAGTTTAACTAATAAAATAAAAATATTTCACTAGCTCTGCCAAATTCTTAAAAAAATGTAAAATAAAGGCCTGGAAAAATAATAGGGACACTTAAATTTTTCAAAATATTCTTATATTTTTAATTATTTTTCCATAAATATTACAAAGTATATACATTAAATTAAAGGTATTCAAATCGTTTAACTAATAAAATAAAAATATTTGAATAGCTCTGCCAAATTCTTAAAAAAAGTAAAATAAAGGCCTGGAAAAATAATAGGGACACTTAAATTTTTCAAAATATTCTTATATTTTTAATAATTTTTCCATAAATATTACAAAATATATACACTAAATTAAAGGTATTCAAATAGTTTAACTAATATAATAAAAATATTTCACTGGCTCTGCCAAATTCTTAAAAAAAAGTAAAATAAAGGCCTGGAAAAATAATAGGGACACTTAAATTTTTCAATATATTATTATATTTTTAATTATTTTTCTATAAATATTACAATATATATACACTAAATTAAAGGTATTCAAATAGTTTAACTAATACCAATAAATATTTCAATACCTCTGCCAAATTCTTAAAAAAAATGTAAAATAAAGGCCTGGAAAAATAATAGGGACACTTAAATTTTTCAATATATTCTTATATTTTTAATTATTTTTCCATAAATATTACAAAATATATACACTAAATTAAAGGTATTCAAATAGTTTAACTAATAACAAAAAATATTTCACTAGCTCTGCCAAATTCTTAAAAAAAATGTAAAATAAAGGCCTGGAAAAATAATAGGGACACTTAATTTTTTCAATATATTCTTATATTTTTAATTATGTTTCCATAAATATTACAAAATATATACACTAAATTAAAGGTATTCAAATGGTTTAACTAATAAAAAAAAATATTTCACTAGCTCTGCCAAATTCTTAAAAAAAATGTAAAATAAAGGCCTGGAAAAATAATAGGGACACTTAAATTTTCAATATATTCTTATATTTTTAATTATTTTTCCATAAGTATAACAAAATATATACACTAAATTAAAGGTATTAAAATAGTTTAACTAATAAAAAAAAATATTTCAATAGCTCTGCCAAATTCTTAAAAAGAATGTAAAATAAAGGCCTGGAAAAATAATAGGGACACTTAAATTTTTCAATATATTCTTATATTTTTAATAATTTTTCCATAAATATTACAAAGTATATACATTAAATTAAAGGTATTCAAATAGTTTAACTAATAAAATAAAAATATTTGAATACCTCTGCCAAATTCTTAAAAAAAATGTAAAATAAAGGCCTGGAAAAATAATAGGGACACTTAAATTTTTCAATATATTCTTATATTTTTAATTATTTTTCCATAAATATTACAAAATATATACACTAAATTAAAGGTATTCAAATAGTTTAACTAACAAAATAAAAATATTTCACTAGCTCTGCCAAATTCTTAAAAAAAATGTAAAATAAAGGCCTGGAAAAATAATAGGGACACTTAAATTTTTCAAAATATTCTTATATTTTTAATAATTTTTCCATAAATATTACAAAATATATACACTAAATTCAAGGTATTCAAATCGTTTAACTAATAAAATAAAAATATTGCAATAGCTCTGCCAAATTCTTAAAAAAATGTAAAATAAAGGCCTGGAAAAATAATAGGGACACTTAAATTTTTCAATATATTCTTATATTTTTAATTACTTTTCCATAAATATTACAAAGTATATACATTAAATTAAAGGTATTCAAATAGTTTAACTAATAAAATAAAAATATTGCAATAACTCTGCCAAATTCTTAAAAAAAAGTAAAATAAAAGTCTGAAAAAATAATAGGGACACTTAAATTTTTCAATATATTCTTATATTTTTAATTATTTTTCCATAAATATTACAAAAAATATACATTAAATTAAAGGTATTTAAATAGTTTAACTAATAAAATAAAAATATTTCACTAGCTCTGCCAAATTCTTAAAAAAAAAATGTAAAATAAAGGCCTGGAAAAATAATAGGGACACTTAAATTTTTCAATATATTCTTATATTTTTAATAATTTTTCCATAAATATTACAAAATATATACACTAAATTAAAGGTATTCAAATAGTTTAACTAATAAAATAAAAATATTTCACTAGCTCTGCCAAATTCTTAAAAAAATGTAAAATAAAGGCCTGGAAAAATAATAGGGACACTTAAATTTTTCAAAATATTCTTATATTTTTAATAATTTTTCCATAAATATTACAAAATATATACACTAAATTCAAGGTATTCAAATCGTTTAACTAATAAAATAAAAATATTTCAATAGCTCTGCCAAATTCTTAAAAAAAATGTAAAATAAAGGCCTGGAAAAATAGTAGGGACACTTAAATTTTTCAATATATTCTTATATTTTTAATTATTTTTCCATAAATATTACAAAGTATATACACTAAATTAAAGGTATTCAAATAGTTTAACTAATAAAAAAAAATATTTCAATAGCTCTGCCAAATTCTTAAAAAAAATGTAAAATAAAGGCCTGGAAAAATAATAGGGACACTTAAATTTTTCAATATATTCTTATATTTTTAATTATTTTTCCATAAATATTACAAAGTATATACACTAAATTAAAGGTATTCAAATAGTTTAACTAATAAAAAAAAATATTTCAATAGCTCTGCCAAATTCTTAAAAAAAATGTAAAATAAAAGCCTGGAAAAATAATAGGGACACTTAAATTTTTCAATATATTCTTATATTTTTAATTATTTTTCTATAAATATTACAAAGTATATACACTAAATTAAAGGTATTCAAATAGTTTAACTAATAAAAAAAAATATTTCACTAGCTCTGCCAAATTCTTAAAAAAAAGTAAAATAAAGGCCTGGAAAAATAATAGGGACACTTAAATTTTTCAATATATTCTTATATTTTTAATTATTTTTCCATAAATATTACAAAGTATATACACTAAATTAAAGGTATTCAAATAGTTTAACTAATAAAAAAAAATATTTCAATAGCTCTGCCAAATTCTTAAAAAAAATGTAAAATAAAAGCCTGGAAAAATAATAGGGACACTTAAATTTTTCAATATATTCTTATATTTTTAATAATTTTTCCATACATATTACAAAGTATATACATTAAATTAAAGGTATTCAAAAAGTTTAACTAATAAAATAAAAATATTTCAATACCTCTGCCAAATTCTTAAAAAAAATGTAAAATAAAGGCCTGGAAAAATAATAGGGACACTTAAATTTTTCAATATATTCTTATATTTTTAATTATTTTTCCATAAATATTACAAAATATATACACTAAATTAAAGGTATTCAAATCGTTTAACTAATAAAATAAAAATATTTGAATAGCTCTGCCAAATTCTTAAAAAAAAGTAAAATAAAGGCCTGGAAAAATAATAGGGACACTTAAATTTTTCAAAATATTCTTATATTTTTAATAATTTTTCCATAAATATTACAAAATATATACACTAAATTAAAGGTATTCAAATAGTTTAACTAATAAAAAAAAAATATTTCACTAGCCCTGCCAAATTCTTAAGAAAAATGTAAAATAAAGGCCTGGAAAAATAATAGGGGCACTTAAATTTTTCAATATATTCTTATATTTTTAATTATTTTTCCATAAATATTACAAAATATATACACTAAATTAAAGGTATTCAAATAGTTTAACTAATATAATAAAAATATTTCACTAGCTCTGCCAAATTCTTAAAAAAAAGTAAAATAAAGGCCTGGAAAAATAATAGGGACACTTAAATTTTTCAATATATTATTATATTTTTAATTATTTTTCTATAAATATTACAATATATATACACTAAATTAAAGGTATTCAAATAGTTTAACTAATAAAAAAAAATATTTCAATAGCTCTGCCAAATTCTTAAAAAAAATGTAAAATAAAGGCCTGGAAAAATAATAGGGACACTTAAATTTTTCAATATATTCTTATATTTTTAATAATTTTTCCATAAATATTACAAAGTATATACATTAAATTAAAGGTATTCAAAAAGTTTAACTAATAAAATAAAAATATTTCAATACCTCTGCCAAATTCTTAAAAAAAATGTAAAATAAAGGCCTGGAAAAATAATAGGGACACTTAAATTTTTCAATATATTCTTATATTTTTAATTATTTTTCCATAAATATTACAAAATATATACACTAAATTAAAGGTATTCAAATAGTTTAACTAATAACAAAAAATATTTCACTAGCTCTGCCAAATTCTTAAAAAAAATGTAAAATAAAGGCCTGGAAAAATAATAGGGACACTTAATTTTTTTCAATATATTCTTATATTTTTAATTATTTTTCCATAAATATTACAAAATATATACACTAAATTAAAGGTATTCAAATCGTTTAACTAATAAAATAAAAATATTTCAATAGCTCTGCCAAATTCTTAAAAAAAATGTAAAATAAAGGCCTGGAAAAATAATAGGGACACTTAAATTTTTCAATATATTCTTATATTTTTAATTATTTTTCCATAAATATTACAAAGTATATACACTAAATTAAAGGTATTCAAATAGTTTAACTAATAAAAAAAATATTTCAATAGCTCTGCCAAATTCTTAAAAAAAATGTAAAATAAAGGCCTGGAAAAATAATAGGGACACTTAAATTTTTCAATATATTCTTATATTTTTAATAATTTTTCCATAAATATTACAAAATATATACACTAAATTAAAGGTATTCAAATAGTTTAATTAGTAACAAAAAATATTTCACTAGCTCTGCCAAATTCTTAAAAAAATGTAAAATAAAGGCCTGGAAAAATAATAGGGACACTTAAATTTTACAATATATTCTTATATTTTTAATTATTTTTCCATAAATATTACAAAATATATACACTAAATTAAAGGTATTCAAATAGTTTAACTAGTAACAAAAAATATTTCACTAGCTCTGCCAAATTCTTAAAAAAAATGTAAAATAAAGGCCTGGAAAAATAATAGGGACACTTAAATTTTTCAATATATTCTTATATTTTTAATAATTTTTCCATAAATATTACAAAATATATACATTAAATTAAAGGTATTCAAATAGTTTAACTAATAAAATAAAAATATTTCAATAGCTCTGCCAAATTCTTAAAATAAATGTAAAATAAAGGCCTGGAAAAATAATAGGGACACTTAAATTTTTCAATATATTCTTATATTTTTAATTATTTTTCCATAAATATTACAAAATATATACATTAAATTAAAGGTATTCAAATAGTTTAACTAATAAAAAAAAAAAATATTTCACTAGCTCTGCCAAATTCTTAAAAAAAGTAAAATAAAGGCCTGGAAAAATAATAGGGACACTTAAATTTTTCAATATATTCTTATATTTTTAATTATTTTTCCATAAATATTACAAAAAATATACATTAAATTAAAGGTATTTAAATAGTTTAACTAATAAAAAAAAATATTTCACTAGCTCTGCCAAATTCTTAAAAAAAAAAAATGTAAAATAAAGGCCTGGAAAAATAATAGGGACACTTAAATTTTTCAATATATTCTTATATTTTTAATTATTTTTCCATAAATATTACAAAATATATACACTAAATTAAAGGTATTCAAATCGTTTAACTAATAAAATAAAAATATTTCAATAGCTCTGCCAAATTCTTAAAAAAAATGTAAAATAAAAGTCTGGAAAAATAATAGGGACACTTAAATTTTTCAATATATTCTTATATTTTTAATTATTTTTCCATAAATATTACAAAATATATACATTAAATTAAAGGTAGTCAAATAGTTTAACTAATAAAATAAAAATATTTCAATAGCTCTGCCAAATTCTTAAAAAAAATGTAAAATAAAGGCCTGGAAAAATAATAGGGACACTTAAATTTTTCAATATATTCTTATATTTTTAATTATTTTTCCATAAATATTACAAAATATATACACTAAATTAAAGGTATTCAAATAGTTTAACTAACAAAATAAAAATATTTCACTAGCTCTGCCAAATTCTTAAAAAAATGTAAAATAAAGGGCTGGAAAAATAATAGGGACACTTAAATTTTTCAATATATTCTTATATTTTTAATTTTTTTTCCATAAATATTACAAAGTATATACATTAAATTAAAGGTATTCAAATAGTTTAACTAATAAAATAAAAATATTTCAATAACTCTGCCAAATTCTTAAAAAAAAGTAAAATAAAGGTCTGGAAAAATAATAGGGACACTTAAATTTTTCAATATATTCTTATATTTTTAATTATTTTTCCATAAATATTACAAAGTATATACATTAAATTAAAGGTATTCAAATAGTTTAACTAATAAAATAAAAATATTTCACTAGCTCTGCCAAATTCTTAAAAAAAATGTAAAATAAAGGCCTGGAAAAATAATAGGGACACTTAAATTTTTCAATATATTCTTATATTTTTAATAATTTTTCCATAAATATTACAAAGTATATACATTAAATTAAAGGTATTCAAATAGTTTAACTAATAAAATAAAAATATTTCAATAGCTCTGCCAAATTCTTAAGAAAAATGTAAAATAAAGGCCTGGAAAAATAATAGGGGCACTTAAATTTTTCAATATATTCTTATATTTTTAACTATTTTTCCATAAATATTACAAAGTATATACACTAAATTAAAGGTATTCAAATAGTTTAACTAATAAAAAAAAATATTTCAATAGCTCTGCCAAATTCTTAAAAAAATTGTAAAATAAAGGCCTGGAAAAATAATAGGGACACTTAAATTTTTCAATATATTCTTATATTTTTAATTATTTTTCCATAAATATTACAAAATATATACACTAAATTAAAGGTATTCAAATAGTTTAACTAATAAAAAAAAATATTTCAATAGCTCTGCCAAATTCTTAAAAAAAATGTAAAATAAAGGCCTGGAAAAATAATAGGGACACTTAAATTTTTCAATATATTCTTATATTTTTAATTATTTTTCCATAAATATTACAAAAAATATACATTAAATTAAAGGTATTTAAATAGTTTAACTAATAAAATAAAAATATTTCACTAGCTCTGCCAAATTCTTAAAAAAAATGTAAAATAAAGGCCTGGAAAAATAGTAGGGACACTTAAATTTTTCAATATATTCTTAAATTTTTAATAATTTTTCCATAAATATTACAAAATATATACACTAAATTAAGGGTATTCAAATAGTTTAACTAATAAAATAAAAATATTTCACTAGCTCTGCCAAATTCTTAAAAAAATGTAAAATAAAGGCCTGGAAAAATAATAGGGACACTTAAATTTTTCAAAATATTCTTATATTTTTAATAATTTTTCCATAAATATTACAAAATATATACACTAAATTAAGGGTATTCAAATAGTTTAACTAATAAAAAAAAAATATTTCACTAGCCCTGCCAAATTCTTAAGAAAAATGTAAAATAAAGGCCTGGAAAAATAATAGGGGCACTTAAATTTTTCAATATATTCTTATATTTTTAATTATTTTTCCATAAATATTACAAAATATATACACTAAATTAAAGGTATTCAAATAGTTTAACTAATATAATAAAAATATTTCACTAGCTCTGCCAAATTCTTAAAAAAAAGTAAAATAAAGGCCTGGAAAAATAATAGGGACACTTAAATTTTTCAATATATATTTATATTTTTAATTATTTTTCTATAAATATTACAATATATATACACTAAATTAAAGGTATTCAAATAGTTTAACTAATAAAAAAAAATATTTCACTAGCTCTGCCAAATTCTTAAAAAAAAAGTAAAATAAAGGCCTGGAAAAATAATAGGGACACTTAAATTTTTCAATATATTCTTATATTTTTAATTATTTTTCCATAAATATTACAAAGTATATACACTAAATTAAAGGTATTCAAATAGTTTAACTAATAAAAAAAATATTTCAATAGCTCTGCCAAATTCTTAAAAAAAATGTAAAATAAAAGCCTGGAAAAATAATAGGGACACTTAAATTTTTCAATATATTCTTATATTTTTAATAATTTTTCCATACATATTACAAAATATATACACTAAATTAAAGGTATTCAAAAAGTTTAACTAATAAAATAAAAATATTTCAATACCTCTGCCAAATTCTTAAAAAAAATGTAAAATAAAGGCCTGGAAAAATAATAGGGACACTTAAATTTTTCAATATATTCTTATATTTTTAATTATTTTTCCATAAATATTACAAAATATATACACTAAATTAAAGGTATTCAAATAGTTTAACTAATAACAAAAAATATTTCACTAGCTCTGCCAAATTCTTAAAAAAAATGTAAAATAAAGGCCTGGAAAAATAATAGGGACACTTAATTTTTTCAATATATTCTTATATTTTTAATTATGTTTCCATAAATATTACAAAATATATACACTAAATTAAAGTTATTCAAATCGTTTAACTAATAAAATAAAAATATTTCAATAGCTCTGCCAAATTCTTAAAAAAAATGTAAAATAAAGGCCTGGAAAAATAATAGGGACACTTAAATTTTTCAATATATTTGTTAGATGGCAACACATTATGTTAGATATACTAATGAACCATCTGGCAACTCTCCAATGAAAGAAGAAAACTAAATTGTAATTTTCACTCTAATTCATTCCAATAAAAACCTTACTTCACTTAAAACCTAAATATAAAAACGGTCGTGTTATTTTTTCTTCTAAGAGGTTATGGGCCCAGGCCCGCAAAAAAAGTAAAGTAAAAGGGCAGAGAATATTAAAAGCGTGTGTCGCAGAAATTAAAGTGGAAGACAAAAGTTTTGTCATGTCGTCAACATTTCAAATTGACAAGCTGGATGACTCCAATTACTCCACCTGGAGCATCCAGATGAGGAGTGTATTAATACATAGCGATTTGTGGGGCGTGGTGTGTGGTCGGGAGAAAAGGCCACAGGATCCGAAATTACCCGAATTCGAGGCATTTGAATCGAAAAACGAAAAGGCATTGGCCTCAATGCTGCTGTGCGTGAGGCCAAACCAAATTAATCATATAAAGAGCAGCGTGTTAGCTTGTGAAGCCTGGAGAATATTGCGAGAGGTCCATCAACCAAAGGGGCCTGCGCGAAAAATTATGTTGTTTAAAAGGCTGCTGTACATGTCGATGCAGGATGGTAGCAGTATGGGCAGTCATATTAACGATTTCTTCTATTTAATTGATCAGCTATCTGAAATAGACGTTGTGGTACCAGAGGAAATGTTAGTCATATTGTTGTTGTCGAGCCTGCCAAAGAGCTACGAGGGGTTCGTTATTGCAATGGAATCTAGGGATTCATTACCTAACCTCTCATCATTAAAAGTAAAGCTGTTGGAAGAAGGTGCACGCCAACAAGAAGTTACCGTCAACAACAACAATAGTGCAGAGGTTTTAAATGTCACACGGACTAATGGAAGTTTTAATATCAAAAAAGGTAAAGAAGAAAAGAAACAACAATACGATTCCAACAAAACCAACAAAAATAATTCTCAAGATAGAAAATGTTATAATTGCGGGAAGCGAGGCCATTTCGCAGCGAACTGTAGGCAAAAAGGGAAAAGAGATACCCATGAAAACAGGCGTGAGTTTAATTGTTTTGTATCATTAGCAGCTTTGCAAACTGTAAATGGCACTAACAATGTACAGTGGTGTGTTGACAGTGGCGCTTCGTCGCATTTTTGTTATGATCACAATCTTTTTCAAAGGTATGAAAAATTCGACGAAATTGTTTATTTGCCGAATAATAACAGTTTAAAAGCTATTGGTCGCGGTACTGTTGTTATACACGATAACAAAAACAAAATCATACTTAATAACGTTTTACATGTGCCAGAACTTAAAGGAAATTTCATTTCAATAAGCAAAATGATAGAAAGTGGAAAAGTTGTTGTATTTAAAGATAATTATGTTCATGTAAAGGATCATAAAAATAATTCAATTTTGAAGGCCTTTAACAACAATGGTATATTTTTATATGAATATGGGCGCAATAAGTGTATGAACCTGGAAATAAAAAATAGTTTAATGAGTTGGCATCTGAAGTATGGGCATGTTAATTTTCAATGTTTAAAAGAAATGGCAAAGAATAATATTGTAAAAGGTTTTAAGCTAAAAGAATGTGACAATGAGCCCGTTTGTGAAGTATGTTTTAAATCCAAAATTACAGTCAAACCTTTTGTTAAATCTCAATTTAGAGCAAAATCTCTGCTGGAAATCGTTCATAGCGATATTTGTGGACCAGTTAATGTGCCATCAATTGCTGGATCTAGATATTTTGCTACTTTTATTGACGACTGTTCTCGTTTTATTGTTGTATATTTTCTTAAAACGAAAGATTCAATATTAAATGCTTTTAAGGACTATAAGTCCCTAGTAGAGAAACAAACTGGTTGCCAAATAAAATGTTTAAGAACTGATAATGGCGGGGAATATATCAGCAATGAGTTGAGCAAGTTTCTACAGGAAAATGGAATTAAAAGACAGCTAACCGTTCCTTATACTCCCCAACAAAATGGTATAGCTGAAAGAGCCAACAGGACGTTGGTCGAAATGTCGCGCAGTATGTTATTAGAGTCTAACCTTGAAGAAAAATTTTGGGCCGAAGCTGTTTTGACTGCTGTATATTTACGTAATAGAACTGTTACAAAAGTTTTAGTAGATAAAACGCCGTTTGAAGTTTGGCATGGCTATAAGCCATCGGTCAACCATTTAAAGGTATTTGGCACAAAAGTTATAGCCCTAAACAAAACCCACCATAAAAAGTTTCTGCCGAAAGGTATTGAGATGTTGATGATCGGATATAGCGAACAATCGAAAGCATACAGGCTTTACGATCCAATTTCAAAAAGGGTTCACGTAAGTCGAGATGTAATTTTTGTAGAAGGCAAATATGGTAAAAAAGAAAATAAAGTAGATGTGTCGAACACTATTAATTTCGGTGATTTTTTAAATTTAGGCAATAGCAAAACAGTTCATGAGAATACTGAAGAATCAGATGAGCAAGTCACTAATGTTGTTATTAGCCCACCAATTGATGATGGTACTAACCAACTTGAAACTGAAGCGATGGAACCTAGTGGTCCCAGTTCCTCGTGCCAGCAGTCGAAGATTGGTCCAGGACGTCCAAAATTAATTAAAACAGGATCCGCAGGTCGCCCAAGAAAGGTCTATAACACCATAAACTCTATTATCGTTCCTGAAAATGTTCAAGACGCTTTGTGTGGCCCTAATCGTAAGCAGTGGGATACAGCGATGAAAAGTGAGTACGCCTCTTTAATTAAAAACGATACTTGGGAATTGACTGAATTGCCCAAAGGGCAGAAACCTGTGGGGTGTAAATGGGTCTTCACTGTAAAGGAAGACAAAGAAGGGAATATAAAGACTTTTAAAGCGAGACTAGTTGCCAAAGGGTGCAGTCAAAAATACGGCGTAAATTATAAAGAAACTTTCTCACCGGTAGTTAGGTATGCCAATATTCGTTTATTAGTTGCATTAGCAGTAGAACACCAACTTTACATGCACCAAATGGATGTCACAGCCGCGTATTTAAACGGAGAACTCGACGAAGAAGTGTACATGGTACAACCTGAAGGCTTTGTTGACGAAAAGTATCCAAATCGTGTCCTTAAATTAAAGAAATCATTGTACGGTCTTAAACAAAGCGGACGTGCTTGGAATGCAAAACTAGATAACGTTTTAAAGAAAATGGGCTTTACACAATGTATCAGCGAACAGTGTATGTACACTAAGAACATTAATGGTATAGTAAACATAATTGCTGTTTACGTAGATGACCTAATAATAGCGAGCTCGTCGAAGGAAAATCTCAATATTATTAAAGAAACCATAGCAAATGAGTTCACAGTAGTAGATGGTGGCCAACTCAATCATTTTCTAGGAATAGAATTTATTCGCCAGGGTGAAACTGGTTCAGTTGAGGTTTGCCAAAAACAATATATTAAAAATCTATTAAATGAATTTGGAATGAGTGATTCTAAAGAAGTTGCAACCCCATTAGAGGCAGGCTTTCAACCGTTATGTAAATCAAGTGAATGCAAGAAAATTGAACCTACTGAATATCAGTCCATTATAGGTGCGTTAATGTACCTCGCAATTTCAACACGCCCAGATATTTTGCACTCAGTATGTAAGCTTGCTCAGTGTAACACCGATCCGCACATAGAACATTTATCAGCTGTTAAGCATGTGTTGCGATACCTGAAGAAGACAATTGATTTCAAACTTCATTTCGAGAAAACCGGCAATCCAACAATAGGCTACGCAGACGCGGATTGGGGAAGTGACGCAATGAACAGAAAATCTTATTCTGGGTTTGCATTTGTTAAGGCGAATTGTGTGTTTGCGTGGGAAGCCAAGAAGCAGAACGTCGTCGCACTTAGCAGCACCGAAGCAGAGTATATTGCGTTATCTACTGCAGCAAAGGAGGCTATTTATATCAAAAATCTGCTCTGTGAAATGGGATTCAAGGAAGAGGGGCCATTATTATTGTATAGCGACAACTTAAGTGCCCAATGTTTAATCAAAAATGCTACGTATCACGCAAGAAGCAAACACATCGATTTAAAGTATCATCATGTCCGAGATGTTTATTCAAAGGGTATTATTAAACCAGAGTATATTCCCACTGAAGAAATGTTATCAGATATTTTTACTAAAAATTTATGTAAAATTAAACACCTTAAGTTTTGTAAAGATATGAGCTTATATTGAGATTATAAATATATGTATTCTTTTTATAACTAGTAATGTGTTGAGGGGGAGTGTTAGATGGCAACACATTATGTTAGATATACTAATGAACCATCTGGCAACTCTCCAATGAAAGAAGAAAACTAAATTGTAATTTTCACTCTAATTCATTCCAATAAAAACCTTACTTCACTTAAAACCTAAATATAAAAACGGTCGTGTTATTTTTTCTTCTAAGAATATTCTTATATTTTTAATTATTTTTCCATAAATATTACAAAATATATACACTAAATTAAAGGTATTTAAATAGTTTAACTAATAAAAAAAATATTTCAATAGCTCTGCCAAATTCTTAAAAAAAATGTAAAATAAAGGCCTGGAAAAATAATAGGGACACTTAAATTTTTCAATATATTCTTATATTTTTAATAATTTTTCCATAAATATTACAAAATATATACACTAAATTAAAGGTATTCAAATAGTTTAACTAATAAAATAAAAATATTTCAATACCTCTGCCAAATTCTTAAAAAAAATGTAAAATTGAGGCCTGGAAAAATTATAGGGACACTTAAATTTTTCAATATATTCTTATATTTTTAATTATTTTTCCATAAATATTACAAAATATATACACTAAATTCAAGGTATTCAAATAGTTTAACTAGTAACAAAAAATATTTCACTAGCTCTGCCAAATTCTTAAAAAAAATGTAAAATAAAGGCCTGGAAAAATAATAGGGACACTTAAATTTTTCAATATATTCTTATATTTTTAATTATTTTTCCATAAATATTACAAAATATATACATTAAATTAAAGGTATTCAAATAGTTTAACTAATAAAAAAAAAAAATATTTCACTAGCTCTGCCAAATTCTTAAAAAAAGTAAAATAAAGGCCTGGAAAAATAATAGGGACACTTAAATTTTTCAATATATTCTTATATTTTTAATTATTTTTCCATAAATATTACAAAATATATACACTAAATTAAAGGTATTCAAATAGTTTAACTAATAACAAAAAATATTTCACTAGCTCTGCCAAATTCTTAAAAAAAATGTAAAATAAAGGCCTGGAAAAATAATAGGGACACTTAATTTTTTCAATATATTCTTATATTTTTAATTATGTTTCCATAAATATTACAAAATATATACACTAAATTAAAGGTATTCAAATCGTTTAACTAATAAAATAAAAATATTTCAATAGCTCTGCCAAATTCTTAAAAAAAATGTAAAATAAAGGCCTGGAAAAATAATAGGGACACTTAAATTTTTCAATATATTCTTATATTTTTAATTATTTTTCCATAAATATTACAAAGTATATACACTAAATTAAAGGTATTCAAATAGTTTAACTAATAAAAAAAATATTTCAATAGCTCTGCCAAATTCTTAAAAAAAATGTAAAATAAAGGCCTGGAAAAATAATAGGGACACTTAAATTTTTCAATATATTCTTATATTTTTAATAATTTTTCCATAAATATTACAAAATATATACACTAAATTAAAGGTATTCAAATAGTTTAATTAGTAACAAAAAATATTTCACTAGCTCTGCCAAATTCTTAAAAAAATGTAAAATAAAGGCCTGGAAAAATAATAGGGACACTTAAATTTTACAATATATACATATATTTTTAATTATTTTTCCATAAATATTACAAAATATATACACTAAATTAAAGGTATTCAAATAGTTTAACTAGTAACAAAAAATATTTCACTAGCTCTGCCAAATTCTTAAAAAAAATGTAAAATAAAGGCCTGGAAAAATAATAGGGACACTTAAATTTTTCAATATATACATATATTTTTAATTATTTTTCCATAAATATTACAAAATATATACACTAAATTAAAGGTATTCAAATAGTTTAACTAGTAACAAAAAATATTTCACTAGCTCTGCCAAATTCTTAAAAAAAATGTAAAATAAAGGCCTGGAAAAATAATAGGGACACTTAAATTTTTCAATATATTCTTATATTTTTAATAATTTTTCCATAAATATTACAAAATATATACACTAAATTAAAGGTATTCAAATAGTTTAACTAGTAACAAAAAATATTTCACTAGCTCTGCCAAATTCTTAAAAAAAATGTAAAATAAAGGCCTGGAAAAATAATAGGGACACTTAAATTTTTCAATATATTCTTATATTTTTAATTATTTTTCCATAAATATTACAAAGTATATACACTAAATTAAAGGTATTCAAATAGTTTAACTAATAAAAAAAATATTTCAATAGCTCTGCCAAATTCTTAAAAAAAATGTAAAATAAAGGCCTGGAAAAATAATAGGGACACTTAAATTTTTCAATATATTCTTATATTTTTAATAATTTTTCCATAAATATTACAAAATATATACACTAAATTAAAGGTATTCAAATAGTTTAATTAGTAACAAAAAATATTTCACTAGCTCTGCCAAATTCTTAAAAAAATGTAAAATAAAGGCCTGGAAAAATAATAGGGACACTTAAATTTTACAATATATACATATATTTTTAATTATTTTTCCATAAATATTACAAAATATATACACTAAATTAAAGGTATTCAAATAGTTTAACTAGTAACAAAAAATATTTCACTAGCTCTGCCAAATTCTTAAAAAAAATGTAAAATAAAGGCCTGGAAAAATAATAGGGACACTTAAATTTTTCAATATATACATATATTTTTAATTATTTTTCCATAAATATTACAAAATATATACACTAAATTAAAGGTATTCAAATAGTTTAACTAGTAACAAAAAATATTTCACTAGCTCTGCCAAATTCTTAAAAAAAATGTAAAATAAAGGCCTGGAAAAATAATAGGGACACTTAAATTTTTCAATATATTCTTATATTTTTAATAATTTTTCCATAAATATTACAAAATATATACACTAAATTAAAGGTATTCAAATAGTTTAACTAGTAACAAAAAATATTTCACTAGCTCTGCCAAATTCTTAAAAAAAATGTAAAATAAAGGCCTGGAAAAATAATAGGGACACTTAAATTTTTCAATATATACATATATTTTTAATTATTTTTCCATAAATATTACAAAATATATACACTAAATTAAAGGTATTCAAATAGTTTAACTAGTAACAAAAAATATTTCACTAGCTCTGCCAAATTCTTAAAAAAAATGTAAAATAAAGGCCTGGAAAAATAATAGGGACACTTAAATTTTTCAATATATTCTTATATTTTTAATAATTTTTCCATAAATATTACAAAATATATACATTAAATTAAAGGTATTCAAATAGTTTAACTAATAAAATAAAAATATTTCAATAGCTCTGCCAAATTCTTAAAATAAATGTAAAATAAAGGCCTGGAAAAATAATAGGGACACTTAAATTTTTCAATATATTCTTATATTTTTAATTATTTTTCCATAAATATTACAAAATATATACATTAAATTAAAGGTATTCAAATAGTTTAACTAATAAAAAAAAAAAATATTTCACTAGCTCTGCCAAATTCTTAAAAAAAGTAAAATAAAGGCCTGGAAAAATAATAGGGACACTTAAATTTTTCAATATATACATATATTTTTAATTATTTTTCCATAAATATTACAAAATATATACACTAAATTAAAGGTATTCAAATGGTTTAACTAATAAAAAAAAATATTTCACTAGCTCTGCCAAATTCTTAAAAAAAAAAAATGTAAAATAAAGGCCTGGAAAAATAATAGGGACACTTAAATTTTTCAATATATTCTTATATTTTTAATTATTTTTCCATAAATATTACAAAATATATACACTAAATTAAAGGTATTCAAATCGTTTAACTAATAAAATAAAAATATTTCAATAGCTCTGCCAAATTCTTAAAAAAAATGTAAAATAAAAGTCTGGAAAAATAATAGGGACACTTAAATTTTTCAATATATTCTTATATTTTTAATTATTTTTCCATAAATATTACAAAATATATACATTAAATTAAAGGTAGTCAAATAGTTTAACTAATAAAATAAAAATATTTCAATAGCTCTGCCAAATTCTTAAAAAAAATGTAAAATAAAGGCCTGGAAAAATAATAGGGACACTTAAATTTTTCAATATATTCTTATATTTTTAATTATTTTTCCATAAATATTACAAAATATATACACTAAATTAAAGGTATTCAAATAGTTTAACTAACAAAATAAAAATATTTCACTAGCTCTGCCAAATTCTTAAAAAAATGTAAAATAAAGGGCTGGAAAAATAATAGGGACACTTAAATTTTTCAATATATTCTTATATTTTTAATTTTTTTTCCATAAATATTACAAAGTATATACATTAAATTAAAGGTATTCAAATAGTTTAACTAATAAAATAAAAATATTTCAATAACTCTGCCAAATTCTTAAAAAAAAGTAAAATAAAGGTCTGGAAAAATAATAGGGACACTTAAATTTTTCAATATATTCTTATATTTTTAATTATTTTTCCATAAATATTACAAAGTATATACATTAAATTAAAGGTATTCAAATAGTTTAACTAATAAAATAAAAATATTTCACTAGCTCTGCCAAATTCTTAAAAAAAATGTAAAATAAAGGCCTGGAAAAATAATAGGGACACTTAAATTTTTCAATATATTCTTATATTTTTAATAATTTTTCCATAAATATTACAAAGTATATACATTAAATTAAAGGTATTCAAATAGTTTAACTAATAAAATAAAAATATTTCAATAGCTCTGCCAAATTCTTAAGAAAAATGTAAAATAAAGGCCTGGAAAAATAATAGGGGCACTTAAATTTTTCAATATATTCTTATATTTTTAACTATTTTTCCATAAATATTACAAAGTATATACACTAAATTAAAGGTATTCAAATAGTTTAACTAATAAAAAAAAATATTTCAATAGCTCTGCCAAATTCTTAAAAAAATTGTAAAATAAAGGCCTGGAAAAATAATAGGGACACTTAAATTTTTCAATATATTCTTATATTTTTAATTATTTTTCCATAAATATTACAAAATATATACACTAAATTAAAGGTATTCAAATAGTTTAACTAATAAAAAAAAATATTTCAATAGCTCTGCCAAATTCTTAAAAAAAATGTAAAATAAAGGCCTGGAAAAATAATAGGGACACTTAAATTTTTCAATATATTCTTATATTTTTAATTATTTTTCCATAAATATTACAAAAAATATACATTAAATTAAAGGTATTTAAATAGTTTAACTAATAAAATAAAAATATTTCACTAGCTCTGCCAAATTCTTAAAAAAAATGTAAAATAAAGGCCTGGAAAAATAGTAGGGACACTTAAATTTTTCAATATATTCTTAAATTTTTAATAATTTTTCCATAAATATTACAAAATATATACACTAAATTAAGGGTATTCAAATAGTTTAACTAATAAAATAAAAATATTTCACTAGCTCTGCCAAATTCTTAAAAAAATGTAAAATAAAGGCCTGGAAAAATAATAGGGACACTTAAATTTTTCAAAATATTCTTATATTTTTAATAATTTTTCCATAAATATTACAAAATATATACACTAAATTAAGGGTATTCAAATAGTTTAACTAATAAAAAAAAAATATTTCACTAGCCCTGCCAAATTCTTAAGAAAAATGTAAAATAAAGGCCTGGAAAAATAATAGGGGCACTTAAATTTTTCAATATATTCTTATATTTTTAATTATTTTTCCATAAATATTACAAAATATATACACTAAATTAAAGGTATTCAAATAGTTTAACTAATATAATAAAAATATTTCACTAGCTCTGCCAAATTCTTAAAAAAAAGTAAAATAAAGGCCTGGAAAAATAATAGGGACACTTAAATTTTTCAATATATTATTATATTTTTAATTATTTTTCTATAAATATTACAATATATATACACTAAATTAAAGGTATTCAAATAGTTTAACTAATAAAAAAAAATATTTCACTAGCTCTGCCAAATTCTTAAAAAAAAAGTAAAATAAAGGCCTGGAAAAATAATAGGGACACTTAAATTTTTCAATATATTCTTATATTTTTAATTATTTTTCCATAAATATTACAAAGTATATACACTAAATTAAAGGTATTCAAATAGTTTAACTAATAAAAAAAATATTTCAATAGCTCTGCCAAATTCTTAAAAAAAATGTAAAATAAAAGCCTGGAAAAATAATAGGGACACTTAAATTTTTCAATATATTCTTATATTTTTAATAATTTTTCCATACATATTACAAAATATATACACTAAATTAAAGGTATTCAAAAAGTTTAACTAATAAAATAAAAATATTTCAATACCTCTGCCAAATTCTTAAAAAAAATGTAAAATAAAGGCCTGGAAAAATAATAGGGACACTTAAATTTTTCAATATATTCTTATATTTTTAATTATTTTTCCATAAATATTACAAAATATATACACTAAATTAAAGGTATTCAAATAGTTTAACTAATAACAAAAAATATTTCACTAGCTCTGCCAAATTCTTAAAAAAAATGTAAAATAAAGGCCTGGAAAAATAATAGGGACACTTAATTTTTTCAATATATTCTTATATTTTTAATTATGTTTCCATAAATATTACAAAATATATACACTAAATTAAAGTTATTCAAATCGTTTAACTAATAAAATAAAAATATTTCAATAGCTCTGCCAAATTCTTAAAAAAAATGTAAAATAAAGGCCTGGAAAAATAATAGGGACACTTAAATTTTTCAATATATTCTTATATTTTTAATTATTTTTCCATAAATATTACAAAATATATACACTAAATTAAAGGTATTTAAATAGTTTAACTAATAAAAAAAATATTTCACTAGCTCTGCCAAATTCTTAAAAAAAATGTAAAATAAAGGCCTGGAAAAATAATAGGGACACTTAAATTTTTCAATATATTCTTATATTTTTAATAATTTTTCCATAAATATTACAAAATATATACACTAAATTAAAGGTATTCAAATAGTTTAACTAATAAAATAAAAATATTTCAATACCTCTGCCAAATTCTTAAAAAAAATGTAAAATTAAGGCCTGGAAAAATTATAGGGACACTTAAATTTTTCAATATATTCTTATATTTTTAATTATTTTTCCATAAATATTACAAAATATATACACTAAATTCAAGGTATTCAAATAGTTTAACTAGTAACAAAAAATATTTCACTAGCTCTGCCAAATTCTTAAAAAAAATGTAAAATAAAGGCCTGGAAAAATAATAGGGACACTTAAATTTTTCAATACATTCTTATATTTTTAATTATTTTTCCATAAATATTACAAAATATATACACTAAATTAAAGGTATTCAAATAGTTTAACTAATAAAAAAAAAATATTTCACTAGCTCTGCCAAATTCTTAAAAAAAAAGTAAAATAATGGCCTGGAAAAATAATAGGGACACTTAAATTTTTCAATATATTCTTATATTTTTAATTATCTTTCCATAAATATTACAAAGTATATACATTAAAATAAAGGTATTCAAATAGTTTAACTAATAAAATAAAAATACTTCAATAGATCTGCCAAATTCTTAAAAAAATTTTATAATAAAGGCCTGGAAAAATAATAGGGACACTTAAATTTTTCAATATGTTCTTATATTTCTAATTATTTTTCCATAAATATTACAAAATATATACACTAAATTAAAGGTATTCAAATAGTTTAACTAATAAAATAAAAATATTTCACTAGCTCTGCCAAATTCTTAAAAAAAAGTAAAATAAAGGCCTGGAAAAATAATAGGGACACTTAAATTTTTCAATATATTCTTATATTTTTAATTATTTTTCCATAAATATTACAAAATATATAAACTAAATTAAAGGTATTCAAATAGTTTAAATAACAAAATAAAAATATTTCAATAGCTCTGCCAAATTCTTAAGAAAAATGTAAAATAAAGGCCTGGAAAAATAATAGGGACACTTAAATTTTTCAATATATTCTTATATTTTTAGTTATTTTTCCATAAATATTACAAAATATATACACTAAATTAAAGGTATTCAAATCGTTTAACTAATAAAATAAAAATATTTGACTAGCTCTGCTAAATTCTAAAAAAAAAAAGTAAAATAAAGGCCTGGAAAAATAATAGGGACACTTAAATTTTTCAATACATTCTTATATTTTTAATTATTTTTCCATAAATATTACAAAATATATACACTAAATTAAAGGTATTCAAATAGTTTAACTAATAAAATAAAAATATTTCACTAGCTCTGCCAAATTCTTAAAAAAAAGTAAAATAAAGGCCTGGAAAAATAATAGGGACACTTAAATTTTTCAATATATTCTTATATTTTTTATTATTTTTCCATAAATATTACAAAATATATACACTAAATTAAAGGTATTCAAATAGTTTAAATAACAAAATAAAAATATTTCACTAGCTCTGCCAAATTCTTAAAAAAAGTAAAATAAAGGCCTGGAATAATAATAGGGACACTTAAATTTTTCAATATATTCTTATATTTTTAATTATTTTTCCATAAATATTACAAAATATATACACTAAATTAAAGGTATTCAAATAGTTTAACTAATAAAAAAATATTTCACTCGTTCTGCCAAATTCTTAAAAAAATGAAAAATAAAGTCCTGGAAAAATAATAGGGACACTTAAATTTTTCAATATATTCTTATATTTTTAATTATTTTTCCATAAATATTACAAAATATATACACTAAATTAAAGGTATTCAAATAGTTTAAATAATAAAAAAATATTTCACTAGCTCTGCCAAATTCTTAAAAAAAAGTAAAATAAAGGCCTGGAAAAATAATAGGGACACTTAAATTTTTCAATATATTCTTATAGTTTTAATAATTTTTCCATAAATATTACAAAATATATACACTAAATTAAAGGTATTCAAATATTTTAACTAATAAAATAAAAATATTTGACTAGCTCTGCCAAATTCTTAAGAAAAATGTAAAATAAAGGCCTGGAAAAATAATAGGGACACTTAAATTTTTCAATATATTCTTATATTTTTAGTTATTTTTCCATAAATATTACAAAATATATACACTAAATTAAAGGTATTCAAACCGTTTAACTAATAAAATAAAAATATTTGACTAGCTCTGCTAAATTCTTAAAAAAAAAAGTAAAATAAAGGCCTGGAAAAATAATAGGGACACTTAAATTTTTCAATATATTCTTATATTTTTAGTTATTTTTCCATAAATATTACAAAATATATACACTAAATTAAAGGTATTCAAATAGTTTAACTAATAAAAAAAAACATTTCACTAGCTCTGCCAAATTCTTAAAAAAAAAGTAAAATAAAGGCCTGGAAAAATAATAGGGACACTTAAATTTTTCAATATATTTTTTTATATTTTTAATTATTTTTCCATAAATATTACAAAATATATACACTAAATTAAAGGTATTCAAATAGTTTAACTAATAAAATAAAAATATTTGACTAGCTCTGCCAAATTCTTAAAAAAAAAGTAAAATAAAGGCCTGGAAAAATAATATTGACACTTAAATTTTTCAATATATTCTTATATTTTTAATTATTTTTCCATAAATATTACAAAATATATACACTAAATTAAAGGTATTCAAATCGTTTAACTAATAAAATAAAAATATTTGACTAGCTCTGCTAAATTCTTAAAAAAAAAGTAAAATAAAGGCCTGGAAAAATAATAGGGACACTTAAATTTTTCAATATATTCTTATATTTTTAATTATTTTTCCATAAATATTACAAAGTATATACATTAAATTAAAGGTATTCAAATAGTTTAACTAATAAAATAAAAATATTTCAATAGCTCTGAAAAATTCTTAAGAAAAATGTAAAATAAAGGCCTGGAAAAATAATAGTGACACTTAAATTTTTCAATATATTCTTATATTTTTAATTATTTTTCCATAAATATTACAAAATATATACACTAAATTAAAGGTATTCAAATAGTTTAACTAATAAAATAAAAATATTTCACTAGCTCTGCCAAATTCTTAAGAAAAATGTAAAATAAAGGCCTGGAAAAATAATAGGGACACTTAAATTTTTCAATATATTCTTATATTTTTAATTATTTTTCCATAAATATTACAAAATATATACACTAAATTAAAGGTATTCAAATAGTTTAACTAATAAAATAAAAATATTTCACTAGCTCTGCCAAATTCTTAAGAAAAATGTAAAATATAGGCCTGGAAAAATAATAGGGACACTTAAATTTTGCAATATATTCTTATATTTTTAGTTATTTTTCCATAAATATTACAAAATATATACACTAAATTAAGGTATTCAAATCGTTTAACTAATAAAATAAAAATATTTGACTAGCTCTGCTAAATTCTTAAAAAAAAAGTAAAATAAAGGCCTGGAAAAATAATAGGGACACTTAAATTTTTCAATATATTCTTATATTTTTAATTATTTTTCCATAAATATTACAAAATATATACACTAAATTAAAGGTATTCAAATAGTTTAACTAATAAAAAAAAACATTTCACTAGCTCTGCCAAATTCTTAAAAAAAAAGTAAAATAAAGGCCTGGAAAAATAATAGGGACACTTAAATTTTTCAATATATTCTTATATTTTTAATTATTTTTCATAAATATTACAAAATATGTACACTAAATTAAAGGTATTCAAATAGTTTAACTAATAAAATAAAAATATTTCAATAGCTCTGCCAAATTCGTAAGAAAAATGTAAAATACAGGCCTGGAAAAATAATAGGGACACTTAAATTTTTCAATATATTCTTATATTTTTAGTTATTTTTCCATAAATATTACAAAGTATATACATTAAATTAAAGGTATTCAAATAGTTTAACTAATAAAATAAAAATATTTCAATAGCTCTGCCAAATTCTTAAGAAAAATGTAAAATAAAGGCCTGGAAAAATAATAGGGACACTTAAATTTTTCAATATATTCTTATATTTTTAATTATTTTTCCATAAATATTACAAAATATATACACTAAATTAAAGGTATTCAAATAGTTTAACTAATAAAAAAAATATTTCACTAGCTCTGCCAAATTCTTAAGAAAAATGTAAAAAAAGGCCTGGAAAAATAATAGGGACACTTAAATTTTTCAATATATTCTTATATTTTTAGTTATTTTTCCATAAATATTACAAAACTAGCTGACCCGACAGACGTTGTCCTGTCCAAATTAGAAAAAATGTTTGTGTTCGATTTGTGAATTTGTGAGAAGCTGTTTGAATTGTGTAAAAATAGTGAAAAAGAGAAAAACCACGTACTTTTAAATGATAATTTTTATTTATGTAGGTTTGAGGTGTGTTTAAATTACATTTGATTTGAAAATATGTACAATATGGTGTTATATTTACATTTTGATTTAAAGATCGATGTTCAGGAACCAATTAAAATAAAGAAATACTTTTTTCTGTTGCTTTGCAGTAATATCGTAGTTTCCTTCATTGCAATGCTTTATGATACACGACATTTTTAGTTTTGTTGCCTGGCGCGTAAATAAATAAAGCTGATGGTGTTCCGATTGTCCTGTTGTAATGGAATGCAGCTCGATGAGTATTTAACGCAACATTTGTTTCTCTTCTTGCACGAACATTTGAATTTATTATTACTCGGTTGGATTCAATAGAACGATTGTGTCTCATTCGATGCATATCTACAGCGTTTGCATATTCTCTTTCTTCTTGTGTACGTGCAGAACGTGTTTGTGATAATCGATTTCGTTCAATTTCATTTCGCTCTTCGAGTTGCTCCGCAGTTTGATTAGATCGAAAATACGCTTGATTTGAAGCATTGCGAGTTCTGCGACCTAAATTGCTCCTTCTTATTGGCGGCATTACAATGCGAGAGAATTTATTGACTTTGCTCTTACCTTTTAACCGTTTATAACTTCAAAACCCACAGTCTATAGTAGGTTAATCTATAAATTTGTTTGAGGTAACACGATTTAACTTATTTCAATTAATGAATTGATTGCAATGAACTTACAATGGAATCTTAATTCAAAAAAAACTTATCACCGTTAGTTAACTTTTTTAGAAACACTTTAAACTTTGTTTAATTCACAATTAACAATTACACTTATTTTATTTTTCGTCCACCGATTAATTTGATCCACAATTTCGATTGACCACGAATCGAACCATCAACTATCCGACTGCTAGTAACTGTTGCACTCACTACACCACTGCTTACTTATTTTATTGAGCGTCAAATACTGGTTTCCACACAGTAATACTATATTATTTTCTGTTTTTCTAAAAATAAACATGCAATAAAATAATCAGCAAATTTAGAAAAATTAACTATTTATTTGCTTTGTTGGTTTATTTTGATTTTTTAGACTTTACTACAGTGCACTCTCTATAATATGAACATTTTAATATATGAACACTTTTTACTTCCATTGGCTATTCTAAAATATGAGCAGCTTATTTTTGTTTTTTAACGGATTTTTTCTATATGTACATAAAATTACCCGACGATTTAATAAAAGTGGGCGAATAAGTGGGAGTATCAGTGGGCGTGGACAATTTTTCTTTCTGTAAGTAACTTTTGTAAACTATTGAGAACATTTTAAAAAAAATAAGACAAATCCGTCCAAACATTCCAAGATTTTAGATAAATCGAAAAAAGTGGGCGTAAAAGTGGGCGTGGTCAATTATTCTTTCAGTAAAACTTTAAATTTGATTACTACGAACATGTTTTAAAAAATTTAGCCAAATCGGTGCAGCCGTTTTCCGATTTTAGATAAATCGAAAAAAGTGGGCGTAAATTGTGGGCGTGGTAAATTTTTCTTTCAATAAAAACTTAAATTAGATTACTACGTAATCGTAACGTAAAAGTGGGCGTGGTCAATTTTTCTTTCCGTAAAAACCTAAGTTGGACTATGACGAACATTTCAGTAAAAAAATTGTCCAAATCGGTCTAGCCGTTCTCAACTGATGCAATTACCAACGAACGACAATTGATTTTTATTTATATAGATATATACTCTAAATTAAGGTATTCAAATCGTTTAACTAATAAAATAAAAATATTTGACCAGCTCTGCTAAATTCTTAAAAAAAAAGTAAAATAAAGGCCTGGAAAAATAATAGGGACACTTAAATTTTTCAATATATTCTTATATTCTTATATTTTTAATTATTTTTCCATAAATATTACAAAATATATACACTAAATTAAAGGTATTCAAATAGTTTAACTAATAAAAAAAAATATTTCACTAGCTCTGACAAATTCTTAAAAAAAATGTAAAATAAAGGCCTGGAAAAATAATAGGGACACTTAAATTTTTCAATATATTCTTATATTTTTAATTATTTTTCCATAAATATTACTAAATATATACACTAAATGAAAGGTATTCAAATAGTTTAACTAATAAAAAAAAAATATTTCACTCGCTCTGCCAAATTCTTAAAAAAAAAGTAAAATAAAGGCCTGGAAAAATAATAGGGACACTTAAATTTTTCAATATATTCTTATATTTTTAATTATTTTTCCATAAATATTACTAAATATATACACTAAATTAAAGGTATTCAAATAGTTTAACTAATAAAAATAAATATTTCACTAGCTCTGCCAAATTCTTAAAAAAAATGTAAAATAAAGGCCTGGAAAAATAATAGGGACACTTAAATTTTTCAATATATTCTTATATTTTTAATTATTTTTCCATAAATATTACTAAATATATACACTAAATTAAAGGTATTCAAATAGTTTAACTAATAAAAATAAATATTTCACTAGCTCTGCCAAATTCTTAAAAAAAATGTAAAATAAAGGCCTGGAAAAATAATAGGGACACTTAAATTTTTCAATATATTCTTATATTTTTAATTATTTTTCCATAAATATTACAAAATATATACATTAAATTAAAGGTATTCAAATAGTTTAACTAATAAAATAAAAACATTTCACTATTTCTGCCAAATTCTTAAAAAAAAAGTAAAATAAAGGCCTGGAAAAATAATAGGGACACTTAAATTTTTCAATATATTCTTATATTTTTAATTATTTTTCCATAAATATTACTAAATATATACACTAAATTAAAGGTATTCAAATAGTTTAACTAATAAAAATAAATATTTCACTAGCTCTGCCAAATTCTTAAAAAAAATGTAAAATAAAGGCCTGGAAAAATAATAGGGACACTTAAATTTTTCAATATATTCTTATATTTTTTATTATTTTTCCATAAATATTACAAAGTATATACATTAAATTAAAGGTATTCAAATCGTTTAACTAATAAAATAAAAATATTTGACTAGCTCTGCCAAATTCTTAAAAAAAATGTAAAATAAAGTCCTGGAAAAATAATAGGGACACTTAAATTTTTCAATATATTCTTATATTTTTAATTATTTTTCCATAAATATTACAAAGTATATACATTAAATTAAAGGTATTCAAATCGTTTAACTAATAAAATAAAAATATTTGAATAGCTCTGCCAAATTCTTAAAAAAAATGTAAAATAAAGGCCTGGAAAAATAATAGGGACATTTAAATTTTTCAATATATTCTTATATTTTTAATTATTTTTCCATAAATATTACAAACTATATACATTAAATTAAAGGTATTCAAATAGTTTAACTAATAAAATAAAAATACTTCAATAGATCTGCCAAATTCTTAAAAAAAATTAAAATAAAGGCTTGGAAAAATAATAGGGACACTTAAATTTTTCAATATATTCTTATAGTTTTAACAATTTTTCCATAAATATTACAAAGTATATACACTAAATTAAAGGTATTCAAATCGTTTAACTAATAAAATAAAAATATTTGAATAGCTCTGCCAAATTCTTAAAAAAAATGTACAATAAAGTCCTGGAAAAATAATAGGGACACTTAAATTTTTCAATATATTCTTATATTTTTAATTATTTTTCCATAAATATTACAAAGTATATACATTAAATTAAAGGTATTCAAATCGTTTAACTAATAAAATAAAAATATTTGACTAGCTCTGCCAAATTCTTAAAAAAAATGTAAAACAAAGTCCTGGAAAAATAATAGGGACACTTAAATTTTTCAATATATTCTTATATTTTTAATTAATTTTCCATAAATATTACAAAATATGTGCACTAAATTAAAGGTATTCAAATAGTTTAACTAATAAAAAAAACATTTCACTAGCTCTGCCAAATTCTTAAAAAAAAGTAAAATAAAGGCCTGGAAAAATAATAGGGACACTTAAATTTTTCAATATATTCTTATATTTTTAATTATTTTTCCATAAATATTACAAAATATATAGACTAAATTAAAGGTATTCAAATAGTTTAACTAATAAAATAAAAATATTTGACTAGCTCTGCCAAATTCTTAAAAAAAATGTAAAATAAAGTCCTGGAAAAATAATAGGGACACTTAAATCTTTCAATATATTCTTATATTTTTAATAATTTTTCCATAAATATTACAAAATTTATACACTAAATTAAAGGTATTCAAATCGTTTAACTAATAAAATAAAAATATTTGACTAGCTCTGCCAAATTTTTAAAAAAAAAGTAAAATAAAGTCCTGGAAAAATAATAGGGACCCTTAAATTTTTCAATATATTCTTATATTTTTAATTATTTTTCCATAAATATTACAAAATATATACATTAAATTAAAGGTATTCAAATAGTTTAACTAATAAAATAAAAACATTTCACTATTTCTGCCAAATTCTTAAAAAAAAAGTAAAATAAAGGCCTGGAAAAATAATAGGGACACTTAAATTTTTCAATATATTCTTATATTTTTAATTATTTTTCCATAAATATTACAAAATATATACACTAAATTAAAGGTATTCAAATAGTTTAACTAATAAAATAAAAATATTTCACTAGCTCTGCCAAATTCTTAAGAAAAATGTAAAATAAAGGCCTGGAAAAATAATAGGGACACTTAAATTTTTCAATATATTCTTATCTTTCTAATTATTTTTCCATAAATATTACGAAATATATTCTTATATTTTTAATTATTTTTCCATAAATATTACAAAATATATACATTAAATTAAAGGTATTCAAATCGTTTAACTAATAAAATAAAAATATTTGACTAGCTCTGCCAAATTCTTAAAAGAAATGTAAAATAAAATCCTGGAAAAATAATAGGGACACTTAAATTTTTCAATATATTCTTATATTTTTAATTATTTTTCCATAAATATTACAAAATATATACACTAAATTAAAGGTATTCAAATAGTTTAACTAATAAAATAAAAATACTTCAATAGATCTGCCAAATTCTTAAGAAAAATGTAAAATAAAGGCCTGGAAAAATAATAGGGACACTTAAATTTTTCAATATATTCTTATATTTTTAATGATTTTTCCATAAATATTACAAAATATATACACTAAATTAAAGGTATTCAAATAGTTTAACTAATAAAATAAAAATATTTGACTAGCTCTGCTAAATTCTTAAAAAAAATGTAAAATAAAGGCCTGGAAAAATAATAGGGACACTTAAATTTTTCAATATATTCTTATATTTTTAATTATTTTTCCATAAATATTACAAAATATATACACTAAATTAAAGGTATTCAAATAGTTTAACTAATAAAAAAAAATATTTCAATAGCTCTGCCAAATTCTTAAGAAAAATGTAAAATAAAGTCCTGGAAAAATAATAGGGACACTTAAATTTTTCAATATATATTCTTATATTTTTAATTATTTTCCCATAAATATTACAATATATACACTAAATTAAAGGTATTCAAATAGTTTAACTAATAAAAATAATATTTCACTAGCTCTGCCAAATTCTTAAAAAAAAAGTAAAATAAAGGCCTGGAAAAATAATAGGGACACTTAAATTTTTCAATATATACTTATATTTTTAATTATTTTTCCATAAATATTACAATATATACAATAAATTAAAGGTATTCAAATAGTTTAACTAACAAAATAAAAATATTTCAATAGATCTGCCAAATTCTTAAAAAAAAGTAAAATAAAAGCCTGGAAAAATAATAGGGACACTTAAATTTTTCAAAATATATTCTTATATTTTTAATAATTTTTCCATAAATATTACAAAATATATACATTAAATTAAAGGTATTCAAATAGTTTAACTAATAAAATAAAAATATTTCAACAGCTCTGCCAAATTCTTAAAAAAAATGTAAAATAAAGTCCTGGAAAAATAATAGGGACACTTAAATTTTTCAATATATTCTTATTTTTTTAATTATTTTTCCATAAATATTACAAAGTATATACATTAAATTAAAGGTATTCAAATAGTTTAACTAATCAAATAAAAATATTTGACTAGCTCTGCCAATTTCTTAAAAAAAAGTAAAATAAAGGCCTGGAAAAATAATAGGGACACTTAAATTTTTCAATATATTCTTATATTTTTAATTATTTTTCCATAAATATTACAAAATATATACATTAAATTAAAGGTATTCAAATAGTTTAACTAATAAAATAAAAATATTTTAACAGCTCTGCCAAATTCTTAAAAAAAATGTAAAATAAAGGCCTGGAAAAATAATAGGGACACTTAAATTTTTCAATATATTCTTATATTTTTAATTATTTTTCCATAAATATTACAAAATATATACACTAAATTAAAGGTATTCAAATCGTTTAACTAATAAAATAAAAATATATGACTGGCTCTGCCAAATTCTTAAAAAAAATTTAAAATAAAGTCCTGGAAAAATAATAGGGACACTTAAATTTTTCAATATATATTCTTATATTTTTAATTATTTTCCCATAAATATTACAAAATATATACACTAAATTAAAGGTATTCAAATAGTTTAACTAATAAAAAATATTTCACTAGCTCTGCCAAATTCTTAAAAAAAAAGTAAAATAAAGGCCTGGAAAAATAATAGGGACACTTAAATTTTTCAATATATTCTTATATTTTTAATTATTTTTCCATAAATATTACAAAATATATACACTAAATTAAAGGTATTCAAATAGTTTAACTAATAAAATAAAAATATTTCAATAGCTCTCCAAATTCTTAAAAAAAATGTTAAATAAAGGCCTGGAAAAATAATAGGGACACTTAAATTTTTCAATATATTCTTATATTTTTAATTATTTTTCCATAAATATTACAAAGTATATACATTAAATTAAAGGTATTCAAATAGTTTAACTAATAAAATAAAAATATTTCAATAGCTCTGCCAAATTCTTAAGAAAAATGTAAAATAAAGGCCTGGAAAAATAATAGGGACACTTAAATTTTTCAATATATTCTTATATTTTTAATTATTTTTCCATAAATATTACAAAATATATACACTAAATTAAAGGTATTCAAATAGTTTAACTAATAAAAAAAAATATTTCACTAGCTCTGGCAAATTCTTAAGAAAAATGTAAAATAGAGGCCTGGAAAAATAATAGGGACACTTAAATTTTTAAATATATTCTTATATTTTTAATTATTTTTCCATAAATATTACAAAGTATATACATTAAATTAAAGGTATTCAAGTAGTTTAACTAATAAAATAAAAATATTTCAATAGCTCTGCCAAATTCTTAAAAAAAATGTAAAATAAAGGCCTGGAAAAATAATAGGGACACTTAAATTTTTCAATATATTCTTATATTTTTAATTATTTTTCCATAAATATTACAAAATATATACACTAAATTAAAGGTATTCAAATAGTTTAACTAATAAAATAAAAATACTTCAATAGATCTGCCAAATTCTTAAAAAAATTTAAAATAAAGGCCTGGAAAAATAATAGGGACACTTAAATTTTTCAATATATTCTTATATTTTTAATTATTTTTCCATAAATATTACAAAGTATATACATTAAATTAAAGGTATTCAAATAGTTTAACTAATAAAATAAAAATATTTCAGTAGCTCTGCCAAATTCTTAAAAAAGTAAAATAAAGGCCTGGAAAAATAATAGGTACACTTAAATTTTTCAATATATTCTTATATTTTTAATTATTTTTCCACAAATATTACAAAGTATATACATTAAATTAAAGGTATTCAAGTAGTTTAACTAATAAAATAAAAATATTTCAATAGCTCTGCCAAATTCTTAAGAAAAATGTAAAATAAAGGCCTGGAAAAATAATAGGGACACTTAAATTTTTCAATATATTCTTATATTTTTAATTCTTTTTCCATAAATATTACAAAGTATATACATTAAATTAAAGGTATTCAAGTAGTTTAACTAATAAAATAAAAATATTTCAATAGCTCTGCCAAATTCTTAAGAAAAATGTAAAATAAAGGCCTGGAAAAATAATAGGGACACTTAAATTTTTCAATATATTCTTATATTTTTAATTATTTTTCCATAAATATTACAAAGTATATACATTAAATTAAAGGTATTCAAATAGTTTAACTAATAAAATAAAAATATTTCAATAGCTCTGC
The DNA here is from genome assembly GCA_927399465.1 of Sarcophaga caerulescens. NCBI lineage: Eukaryota > Metazoa > Arthropoda > Insecta > Diptera > Sarcophagidae > Sarcophaga > Sarcophaga caerulescens. Next base: position 22,304,563 of record OV656873.1, on the reverse strand, counting down.
CAAATTCTTAAGAAAAATGTAAAATAAAGGCCTGGAAAAATAATAGGGACACTTAAATTTTTCAATATATTCTTATATTTTTAATTATTTTTCCATAAATATTACAAAATATATACACTAAATTAAAGGTATTCAAATAGTTTAACTAATAAAAAAAAATATTTCACTAGCTCTGGCAAATTCTTAAGAAAAATGTAAAATAAAGGCCTGGAAAAATAATAGGGACACTTAAATTTTTCAATATATTCTTATATTTTTAATTATTTTTCCATAAATATTACAAAATATATACACTAAATTAAAGGTATTCAAATAGTTTAACTAATAAAATAAAAATATTTCACTAGCTCTGCCAAATTCTTAAAAAAATGTAAAATAAAGGCCTGGAAAAATAATAGGGACACTTAAATTTTTCAATATATTCTTATATTTTTAATTATTTTTCCATAAATATTACAAAATATATACACTTAATAAAAGGTATTTAAATAGTTTAACTAATAAAATAAAAATATTTCACTAGCTCTGCCAAATTCTTAAAAAAAATGTAAAATAAAGGCCTGGAAAAATAATAGGGACACTTAAATTTTTCAATATATTCTTATATTTTTAGTTATTTTTCCATAAATATTACAAAATATATACACTAAATTAAAGGTATTCAAATAGTTTAACTAATAAAATAAAAATATTTCAATAGCTCTGCCAAATTCTTAAAAAAAAAAGTAAAATAAAGGCCTGGAAAAATAATAGGGACACTTAAATTTTTCAATATATTCTTATATTTTTAATTATTTTTCCATAAATATTACAAAATATATACACTAAATTAAAGGTATTCAAATAGTTTAACTAATAAAATAAAAATATTTCACTAGCTCTGCCAAATTCTTAAAAAAATGTAAAATAAAGGCCTGGAAAAATAATAGGGACACTTAAATTTTTCAATATATTCTTATATTTTTAATTATTTTTCCATAAATATTACAAAATATATACACTTAATAAAAGGTATTTAAATAGTTTAACTAATAAAATAAAAATATTTCAATAGCTCTGCCAAATTCTTAAGAAAAATGTAAAATACAGGCCTGGAAAAATAATAGGGACACTTAAATTTTTCAATATATTCTTATATTTTTAATTATTTTTCCATAAATATTACAAAATATATACACTAAATTAAAGGTATTCAAATAGTTTAACTAATAAAATAAAAATATTTCACTAGCTCTGCCAAATTCTTAAAAAAATGTAAAATACAGGCCTGGAAAAATAATAGGGACACTTAAATTTTTCAATATATTCTTATATTTTTAGTTATTTTTCCATAAATATTACAAAATATATACACTAAATTAAAGGTATTCAAATAGTTTAACTAATAAAAAAAAAATATTTCACTAGCTCTGCCAAATTCTTAAAAAAAATGTAAAATAAAGGCCTGGAAAAATAATAGGGACACTTAAATTTTTCAATATATTCTTATATTTTTAATTATTTTTCCATAAATATTACAAAATATATACACTTAATAAAAGGTATTTAAATAGTTTAACTAATAAAATAAAAATATTTCACTAGCTCTGCCAAATTCTTAAGAAAAATGTAAAATAAAGGCCTGGAAAAATAATAGGGACACTTAAATTTTTCAATATATTCTTATATTTTTAATTATTTTTCCATAAATATTACAAAATATATACACTAAATTAAAGGTATTCAAATAGTTTAACTAATAAAAAAAAATATTTGACTAGCTCTGCCAAATTCTTAAGAAAAATTTAAAATAAAGGCCTGGAAAAATAATAGGGACACTTAAATTTTTCAATATATTCTTATATTTTTAATTATTTTTCCATAAATATTACAAAATATATACACTAAATTAAAGGTATTCAAATAGTTTAACTAATAAAAAAAAATATTTCACTAGCTCTGCCAAATTCTTAAGAAAAATGTAAAATAAAGGCCTGGAAAAATAATAGGGACACTTAAATTTTTCAATATATTCTTATATTTTTAGTTATTTTTCCATAAATATTACAAAATATATACACTTAATAAAAGGTATTTAAATAGTTTAACTAATAAAAAAAATATTTCACTAGCTCTGCCAAATTCTTAAGAAAAATGTAAAATAAAGGCCTGGAAAAATAATAGGGACACTTAAATTTTTCAATATATTCTTATATTTTTAGTTATTTTTCCATAAATATTACAAAATATATACACTAAATTAAAGGTATTCAAATAGTTTAACTAATAAAAAAAAATATTTCACTAGCTCTGCCAAATTCTTAAGAAAAATGTAAAATAAAGGCCTGGAAAAATAATAGGGACACTTAAATTTTTCAATATATTCTTATATTTTTAGTTATTTTTCCATAAATATTACAAAATATATACACTTAATAAAAGGTATTTAAATAGTTTAACTAATAAAAAAAATATTTCACTAGCTCTGCCAAATTCTTAAAAAAATGTAAAATAAAGGCCTGGAAAAATACTAGGGACACTTAAATTTTTCAATATATTCTTATATTTTTAATTATTTTTCCATAAATATTACAAAATATATACACTAAATTAAAGGTATTCAAATAGTTTAACTAATAAAATAAAAATATTTCACTAGCTCTGCCAAATTCTTAAGAAAAATGTAAAATAAAGGCCTGAAAAAATAATAGGGACACTTAAATTTTTCAATATATTCTTATATTTTTAGTTATTTTTCCATAAATATTACAAAATATATACACTTAATAAAAGGTATTTAAATAGTTTAACTAATAAAAAAAATATTTCACTAGCTCTGCCAAATTCTTAAAAAAATGTAAAATAAAGGCCTGGAAAAATAATAGGGACACTTAAATTTTTCAATATATACTTAAATTTTTAATTATTTTTCCATAAATATTACAAAATATATACACTAAATTAAAGGTATTCAAATAGTTTAACTAATAAAAAAAAATATTTCACTAGCTCTGCCAAATTCTTAAGAAAAATGTAAAATAAAGGCCTGGAAAAATAATAGGGACACTTAAATTTTTCAATATATTCTTATATTTTTAGTTATTTTTCCATAAATATTACAAAATATATACACTTAATAAAAGGTATTTAAATAGTTTAACTAATAAAAAAAATATTTCACTAGCTCTGCCAAATTCTTAAAAAAATGTAAAATAAAGGCCTGGAAAAATACTAGGGACACTTAAATTTTTCAATATCTTCTTATATTTTTAATTATTTTTCCATAAATATTACAAAATATATACACTAAATTAAAGGTATTCAAATAGTTTAACTAATAAAAAAAAATATTTCACTAGCTCTGCCAAATTCTTAAGAAAAATGTAAAATAAAGGCCTGGAAAAATAATAGGGACACTTAAATTTTTCAATATATTCTTATATTTTTAGTTATTTTTCCATAAATATTACAAAATATATACACTTAATAAAAGGTATTTAAATAGTTTAACTAATAAAAAAAATATTTCACTAGCTCTGCCAAATTCTTAAAAAAATGTAAAATAAAGGCCTGGAAAAATACTAGGGACACTTAAATTTTTCAATATATTCTTATATTTTTAATTATTTTTCCATAAATATTACAAAATATATACACTAAATTAAAGGTATTCAAATAGTTTAACTAATAAAATAAAAATATTTCACTAGCTCTGCCAAATTCTTAAGAAAAATGTAAAATAAAGGCCTGAAAAAATAATAGGGACACTTAAATTTTTCAATATATTCTTATATTTTTAATTATTTTTTCATAAATATTACAAAGTATATACATTAAATTAAAGGTATTCAAATAGTTTAACTAATAAAATAAAAATATTTCAATAGCTCTGCCAAATTCTTAAGAAAAATGTAAAATAAAGGCCTGGAAAAATAATAGGGACACTTAAATTTTTCAATATATTCTTATATTTTTAATTATTTTTCCATAACTATTACAAAATATATACACTAAATTAAAAGTATTCAAATAGTTTAACTAATAAAAAAAAAATATTTCAATAGCTCTGCCAAATTCTTAAGAAAAATGTAAAATAAAGGCCTGGAAAAATAATAGGGACACTTAAATTTTTCAATATATTCTTATATTTTTAGTTATTTTTCCATAAATATTACAAAATATATACACTAAATTAAAGGTATTCAAATAGTTTAACTAATAAAAAAAATATTTCACTAGCTCTGCCAAATTCTTAAGAAAAATGTAAAATAAAGGCCTGGAAAAATAATAGGGACACTTAAATTTTTCAATATATTCTTATATTGTTAATTATTTTTCCATAAATATTACAAAATATGTAAACTAAATTAAAGGTATTCAAATAGTTTAACTAATAAAAAAAAAAATATTTCAATAGCTCTGCCAAATTCTTAAGAAAAATGTAAAATAAAGGCCTGGAAAAATAATAGGGACACTTAAATTTTTCAATATATTCTTATATTTTTAGTTATTTTTCCATAAATATTACAAAATATATACACTAAATTAAAGGTATTCAAATAGTTTAACTAATAAAATAAAAATATTTCAATAGCTCTGCCAAATTCTTAAGAAAATTGTAAAATAAAGGCCTGGAAAAATAATAGGGACACTTAAATTTTTCAATATATTCTTATATTGTTAATTATTTTTCCATAAATATTACAAAATATGTAAACTAAATTAAAGGTATTCAAATAGTTTAACTAATAAAAAAAAAATATTTCACTAGCTCTGCCAAATTCTTAAGAAAAATGTAAAATAAAGGCCTGGAAAAATAATAGGGACACTTAAATTTTTCAATATATTCTTATATTGTTAATTATTTTTCCATAAATATTACAAAATATGTAAACTAAATTAAAGGTATTCAAATAGTTTAACTAATAAAAAAAAAATATTTCAATAGCTCTGCCAAATTCTTAAGAAAAATGTAAAATAAAGGCCTGGAAAAATAATAGGGACACTTAAATTTTTCAATATATTCTTATATTTTTAATTATTTTTCCATAAATATTACAAAGTATATACATTAAATTAAAGGTATTCAAATAGTTTAACTAATAAAAAAAAATATATTTCACTAGCTCTGCCAAATTCTTAAGAAAAATGTAAAATAAAGGCCTGGAAAAATAATAGGGACACTTAAATTTTTCAATATATTCTTATATTGTTAATTATTTTTCCATAAATATTACAAAATATGTAAACTAAATTAAAGGTATTCAAATAGTTTAACTAATAAAAAAAAAATATTTCAATA
>OV656873.1:22109546-22299082 GCA_927399465.1 Sarcophaga caerulescens | reverse complement strand
AAAAAAAAAATATTTCACTAGCTCTGCCAAATTCTTAAAAAAAAAGTAAAATAAAGGCCTGGAAAAATAATAGGGACACTTAAATTTTTCAATATATTCTTATATTTTTAATTATTTTTCCATAAATATTACAAAATATATACACTAAATTAAAGGTATTCAAATCGTTTAACTAATAAAATAAAAATATTTGACTAGCTCTGCTAAATTCTTAAGAAAAATGTAAAATAAAGGCCTGGAAAAATAATAGGGACACTTAAATTTTTCAATATATTCTTATATTTTTAGTTATTTTTAAATAAATATTACAAAATATATACACTAAATTAAAGGTATTTAAATAGTTTAACTAATAAAATAAAAATATTTCACTAGCTCTGCCAAATTCTTAAGAAAAATGTAAAATAAAGGCCTGGAAAAATAATAGGGACACTTAAATTTTTCAATATATTCTTATATTTTTAGTTATTTTTAAATAAATATTACAAAATATATACACTAAATTAAAGGTATTCAAATAGTTTAACTAATAAAATAAAAATATTTCACTAGCTCTGCCAAATTCTTAAAAAAAATGTAAAATAAAGGCCTGGAAAAATAATAGGGACACTTAAATTTTTCAATATATTCTTATATTTTTAATTATTTTTCCATAAATATTACAAAATATATACACTAAATTAAAGGTATTTAAATAGTTTAACTAATAAAATAAAAATATTTGACTAGCTCTGCTAAATTCTTAAAAAAAAAGTAAAATAAAGGCCTGGAAAAATAATAGGGACACTTAAATTTTTCAATATATTCTTATTTTTTTAATTATTTTTCCATAAATATTACAAAGTATATACATTAAATTAAAGGTATTCAAATAGTTTAACTAATAAAAAAAAAAAAAAAATATTTCACTAGCTCTGCCAAATTCTTAAGAAAAATGCAAAATAAAGGCCTGGAAAAATAATAGGGACACTTAAATATTTCAATATACTATATACTTATATTTTTAATTATTTTTCCATAAATATTACAAAATATATACACTAAATTAAAGGTATTCAAATAGTTTAACTAATAAAAAAAAACATTTCACTAGCTCTGCCAAATTCTTAAAAAAAAAAGTAAAATAAAGGCCTGGAAAAATAATAGGGACACTTAAATTTTTCAATATATTCTTATATTTTTAATTATTTTTCCATAAATATTACAAAATATATACACTAAATTAAAGGTATTCAAATAGTTTAACTAATAAAATAAAAATATTTCACTAGCTCTGCCAAATTCTTAAAAAAAGTAAAATAAAGGCCTGGAAAAATAATAGGGACACTTAAATTTTTCAATATATTCTTATATTTTTAATTATTTTTCCATAAATATTACAAAATATATACACTAAATTAAAGGTATTCAAATAGTTTAACTAATAAAAAAAACATTTCACTAGATCTGCAAATTCTTAAAAAAAAGTAAAATAAAGGCCTGGAAAAATAATAGGGACACTTAAATTTTTCAATATATTCTTATATTTTTAATTATTTTTCCATAAATATTACAAAGTATGTACATTAAATTAAAGGTATTCAAATAGTTTAACTAATAAAATAAAAATATTTGACTAGCTCTGCCAAATTCTTAAGAAAAATGTAAAATAAAGGCCTGGAAAAATAATAGGGACACTTAAATTTTTCAATATATACTTATATTTTTAATTATTTTTCCATAAATATTACAAAATATATACACTAAATTAAAGGTATTCAAATAGTTTAACTAATAAAATAAAAATATTTCAATAGCTCTGCCAAATTCTTAAGAAAAATGTAAAATAAAGGCCTGGAAAAATAATAGGGACACTTAAATTTTTCAATATATACTTATATTTTTAATTATTTTTCCATAAATATTACAAAATATATACACTAAATTAAAGGTATTCAAATAGTTTAACTAATAAAATAAAAATATTTGACTAGCTCTGCCAAATTCTTAAAAAAAAAGTAAAATAAAGGCCTGGAAAAATAATAGGGACACTTAAATTTTTCAATATATTCTTATATTTTTAATTATTTTTCCATAAATATTACAAAGTATATACATTAAATTAAAGGTATTCAAATAGTTTAACTAATAAAATAAAAATATTTCAATAGCTCTGCCAAATTCTTAAGAAAAATGTAAAATAAAGGCCTGGAAAAATAATAGGGACACTTACATTTTTCAATATATACTTATATTTTTAATTATTTTTCCATAAATATTACAAAATATATACACTAAATTAAAGGTATTCAAATAGTTTAACTAATAAAATAAAAATATTTGACTAGCTCTGCCAAATTCTTAAGAAAAATGTAAAATAAAGGCCTGGAAAAATAATAGGGACACTTAAATTTTTCAATATATACTTATATTTTTAATTATTTTTCCATAAATATTACAAAGTATGTACATTAAATTAAAGGTATTCAAATAGTTTAACTAATAAAATAAAAATATTTGACTAGCTCTGCCAAATTCTTTAAAAAAAATGTAAAATAAAGGCCTGGAAAAATAATAGGGACACTTAAATTTTTCAATATATACTTATATTTTTAATTATTTTTCCATAAATATTACAAAATATATACACTAAATTAAAGGTATTCAAATAGTTTAACTAATAAAATAAAAATATTTGACTAGCTCTGCCAAATTCTTAAGAAAAATGTAAAATAAAGGCCTGGAAAAATAATAGGTACACTTAAATTTTTCAATATATTCTTATATTTTTAATTATTTTTCCATAAATATTACAAAGTATGTACATTAAATTAAAGGTATTCAAATAGTTTAACTAATAAAATAAAAATATTTGACTAGCTCTGCCAAATTCTTAAGAAAAATGTAAAATAAAGGCCTGGAAAAATAATAGGGACACTTAAATTTTTCAATATATACTTATATTTTTAATTATTTTTCCATAAATATTACAAAGTATGTACATTAAATTAAAGGTATTCAAATAGTTTAACTAATAAAATAAAAATATTTCACTAGCTCCGCCAAATTCTTAAAAAAAAGTAAAATAAAGGCCTGGAAAAATAATAGGGACACTTAAATTTTTCAATATATTCTTATATTTTTAATTATTTTTCCATAAATATTACAAAGTATGTACATTAAATTAAAGGTATTCAAATAGTTTAACTAATAAAATAAAAATATTTGACTAGCTCTGCCAAATTCTTAAGAAAAATGTAAAATAAAGGCCTGGAAAAATAATAGGGACACTTAAATTTTTTAATATATACTTATATTTTTAATTATTTTTCCATAAATATTACAAAATATATACACTAAATTAAAGGTATTCAAATAGTTTAACTAATAAAAAAAAACATTTCACTAGCTCTGCCAAATTCTTAAAAAAAAAAGTAAAATAAAGGCCTGGAAAAATAATAGGGACACTTAAATTTTTCAATATATACTTAAATTTTTAATTATTTTTCAATAAATATTACAAAATATATACACTAAATTAAAGGTATTCAAATAGTGTAACTAATAAAAAAAATATTTCACTAGCTCTGCCAAATTCTTAAGAAAAATGTAAAATAAAGGCCTGGAAAAATAATAGGGACACTTAAATTTTTCAATATATACTTAAATTTTTAATTATTTTTCCATAAATATTACAAAATATATACACTAAATTAAAGGTATTCAAATAGTTTAACTAATAAAAAAAAACATTTCACTAGCTCTGCCAAATTCTTAAAAAAAAGTAAAATAAAGGCCTGGAAAAATAATAGGGACACTTAAATTTTTCAATATATTCTTATATTTTTAATTATTTTTCAATAAATATTACAAAATATATACACTAAAGTAAAGGTATTCAAATAGTTTAACTAATAAAATGAAAATATTTCACTAGCTCTGCCAAATTCTTAAAAAAAATGTAAAATAAAGGCCTGGAAAAATAATAGGGACACTTAAATTTTTCAATATATTTTTAGTTATTTTTCCATAAATATTACAAAGTATATACATTAAATTAAAGGTATTCAAATAGTTTAACTAATAAAATAAAAATATTTCAATAGCTCTGCCAAATTCTTAAAAAAAATGTAAAATAAAGGCCTGGAAAAATAATAGGGACACTTAAATTTTTCAATATATTCTTATATTTCTAATTATTTTTCCATAAATATTACAAAGTATATACATTAAATTAAAGGTATTCAAATAGTTTAACTAATAAAATAAAAATATTTCAATAGCTCTGCCAAATTCTTAAGAAAAATGTAAAATAAAGGCCTGGAAAAATAATAGGGACACTTAAATTTTTCAATATATTCTTATATTTTTAGTTATTTTTCCATAAATATTACAAAATATATACACTAAATTAAAGGTATTCAAATAGTTTAACTAATAAAATAAAAATATTTCACTAGCTCTGCCAAATTCTTAAGAAAAATGTAAAATAAAGGCCTGGAAAAATAATAGGGACACTTAAATTTTTCAATATATTCTTATATTTTTAATTATTTTTCCATAAATATTACAAAGTATATACATTAAATTAAAGGTATTCAAATAGTTTAACTAATAAAATAAAAATATTTCACTAGCTCTGCCAAATTCTTAAGAAAAATGTAAAATAAAGGCCTGGAAAAATAATAGGGACACTTAAATTTTTCAATATATTCTTATATTTCTAATTATTTTTCCATAAATATTACAAAATATGTACATTAAATTAAAGGTATTCAAATAGTTTAACTAATAAAAAAAAAATATTTCACTAGCTCTGCCAAATTCTTAAAAAAAAGAGTAAAATAAAGGCCTGGAAAAATAATAGGGACACTTAAATTTTTCAATATATTCTTATATTTTTAATTATTTTTCGATAAATATTACAAAGTATATACATTAAATTAAAGGTATTCAAATAGTTTAACTAATAAAATAAAAATATTTCAATAGCTCTGCCAAATTCTTAAAAAAAATGTAAAATAAAGGCCTGGAAAAATAATAGGGACACTTAAATTTTTCAATAGATACTTATATTTTTAATTATTTTTCCATAAATATTACAAAATATATACACTAAATTAAAGGTATTCAAATAGTTTAACTAATAAAAAAAAATATTTCACCAGCTCTGCCAAATTCTTAAGAAAAATGTAAAATAAAGGCCTGGAAAAATAATAGGGACACTTAAATTTTTCAATATATTCTTATATTTTGAATTATTTTTCCATAAATATTACAAAATATATACACTAAATTAAAGGTATTCAAATAGTTTAACTAATAAAATAAAAATATTTCACTAGCTCTGCCAAATTCTTAAGAAAAATGTAAAATAAAGGCCTGGAAAAATAATAGGGACACTTAAATTTTTCAATATATTCTTATATTTTTAATTATTTTTCCATAAATATTACAAAGTATATACATTAAATTAAAGGTATTCAAATAGTTTAACTAATAAAATAAAAATATTTCACTAGCTCTGCCAAATTCTTAAGAAAAATGTAAAATAAAGGCCTGGAAAAATAATAGGGACACTTAAATTTTTCAATATATTCTTATATTTTTAATTATTTTTCCATAAATATTACAAAGTATATACATTAAATTAAAGGTATTCAAATAGTTTAACTAATAAAATAAAAATATTTCAATAGCTCTGCCAAATTCTTAAGAAAAATGTAAAATAAAAGCCTGGAAAAATAATAGGGAAACTTAAATTTTTCAATATATTCTTATATTTTTAATTATTTTTCCATAAATATTACAAAGTATATACATTAAATTAAAGGTATTCAAATAGTTTAACTAATAAAATAAAAATATTTCACTATCTCTGCCAAATTCTTAAGAAAAATGTAAAATAAAGGCCTGGAAAAATAATAGGGACACTTAAATTTTTCAATATATTCTTATATTTTTAATTATTTTTCCATAAATATTACAAAATATATACACTAAATTAAAGGTATTCAAATAGTTTAACTAATAAAATAAAAATATTTCAATAGCTCTGCCAAATTCTTAAGAAAAATGTAAAATAAAGGCCTGGAAAAATAATAGGGACACTTAAATTTTTCAATATATTCTTATATTTTTAATTATTTTTCCATAAATATTACAAAGTATATACATTAAATTAAAGGTATTCAAATAGTTTAACTAATAAAATAAAAATATTTCAATAGGTCTGCCAAATTCTTAAGAAAAATGTAAAATAAAGACCTGGAAAAATAATAGGGACACTTAAATTTTTCAATATATTCTTATATTTTTAATTATTTTTCCATAAATATTACAAAATATATACACTAAATTAAAGGTATTCAAATAGTTTAACTAATAAAAAAAAAATATTTCAATAGCTCTGCCAAATTCTTAAGAAAAATGTAAAATAAAGGCCTGGAAAAATAATAGGGACACTTAAAAGTTTCAATATATTCTTATATTTTTAGTTATTTTTCCATAAATATTACAAAATATATACACTAAATTAAAGGTATTCAAATAGTTTAACTAATAAAAAAAAATATTTCACTAGCTCTGCCAAATTCTTAAGAAAAATGTAAAATAAAGGCCTGGAAAAATAATAGGGACACTTAAATGTTTCAATATATTCTTATATTTTTAGTTATTTTTCCATAAATATTACAAAATATATACACTAAATTAAAGGTATTCAAATCGTTTAACTAATAAAATAAAAATATTTGACTAGCTCTGCTAAATTCTTAAAAAAAAAAGTAAAATAAAGGCCTGGAAAAATAATAGGGACACTTAAATTTTTCAATATATTCTTATATTTTTAATTATTTTTCCATAAATATTACAAAATATATACACTAAATTAAAGGTATTCAAATAGTTTAACTAATAAAATAAAAATATTTCAATAGCTCTGCCAAATTCTTAAGAAAAATGTAAAATAAAGGCCTGGAAAAATAATAGGGACACTTAAATTTTTCAATATATTCTTATATTTTTAATTATTTTTCCATAAATATTACAAAATATATACACTAAATTAAAGGTATTCAAATAGTTTAACTAATAAAAAAAAATATTTCAATAGCTCTGCCAAATTCTTAAGAAAAATGTAAAATAAAGGCCTGGAAAAATAATAGGGACACTTAAATGTTTCAATATATTCTTATATTTTTAGTTATTTTTCCATAAATATTACAAAATATATACACTAAATTAAAGGTATTCAAATAGTTTAACTAATAAAAAAAAATATTTCACTAGCTCTGCCAAATTCTTAAGAAAAATGTAAAATAAAAGCCTGGAAAAATAATAGGGACACTTAAATGTTTCAATATATTCTTATATTTTTAGTTATTTTTCCATAAATATTACAAAATATATACACTAAATTAAAGGTATTCAAATAGTTTAACTAAAAAAATAAAAATATTTCACTAGCTCTGCCAAATTCTTAAGAAAAATGTAAAATAAAGGCCTGGAAAAATAATAGGGACACTTAAATTTTTCAATATTCTTATATTTTTAATTATTTTTCCATAAATATTACAAAATATATACACTAAATTAAAGGTATTCAAATAGTTTAACTAATAAAAAAAAATATTTCACTGGCTCTGCCAAATTCTTAAGAAAAATGTAAAATATAGGCCTGGAAAAATAATAGGGACACTTAAATTTTTCAATATATTCTTATATTTTTAATTATTTTTCCATAAATATTACAAAATATATACACTAAATTAAAGGTATTCAAATAGTTTAACTAATAAAAAAAAATATTTCACTAGCTTTGCCAAATTCTTAAGAAAAATGTAAAATAAAGGCCTGGAAAAATAATAGGGACACTTAAATTTTTCAATATGTTCTTATATTTTTAATTATTTTTCCATAAATATTACAAAATATATACACTAAATTAAAGGTATTCAAATAGTTTAACTAATAAAATAAAAATATTTCACTAGCTCTGCCAAATTCTTAAAAAAAATGTAAAATAAAGGCCTGGAAAAATAATAGGGACACTTAAATTTTTCAATATATTCTTATATTTTTAATTATTTTTCCATAAATATTACAAAGTATATACATTAAATTAAAGGTATTCAAATAATTTAACTAATAAAATAAAAATATTTCACTAGCTCTGCCAAATTCTTAAAAAAAATGTAAAATAAAGGCCTGGAAAAATAATAGGGACACTTAAATTTTTCAATATATTCTTATATTTTTAATTATTTTTCCATAAATATTACAAAATATATACACTTAATAAAAGGTATTTAAATAGTTTAACTAATAAAATAAAAATATTTCACTAGCTCTGCCAAATTCTTAAAAAAAAGTAAAATAAAGGCCTGGAAAAATAATAGGGACACTTACATTTTTCAATATATTCTTATATTTTTAATTATTTTTCCATAAATATTACAAAATATATACACTAAATTAAAGGTATTCAAATAGTTTAACTAATAAAAAAAAAACATTTCACTAGCTCTGCCAAATTCTTAAAAAAAAGTAAAATAAAGGCCTGGAAAAATAATAGGGACACTTAAATTTTTCAATATATTCTTATATTTTTAATTATTTTTAAAATAATAATAATAATAAATAATAATAAAATAAAAATATTTCACCAGCTCTGCCAAATTCTTAAAAAAAAGTAAAATAAAGGCCTGGAAAAATAATATGGACACTTAAATTTTTCAATATATTCTTATATTTTTAATTATTTTTCCATAAATATTACAAAATATATACACTAAATTAAAGGTATTCAAATCGTTTAACTAATAAAATAAAAATATTTCACTAGCTCTGCCAAATTCTTAAAAAAAAGTAAAATAAAGGCCTGGAAAAATAATAGGGACACTTAAATTTTTCAATATATTCTTATATTTTTAATTATTTTTCCATAAATATTACAAAATATATACACTAAATTAAAGGTATTCAAATCGTTTAACTAATAAAATAAAAATATTTCAATAGCTCTGCCAAATTCTTAAAAAAAATGTAAAATAAAGGCCTGGAAAAATAATAGGGACACTTAAATTTTTCAATATATTCTTATATTTTTAATTATTTTTCCATAAATATTACAAAATATATACACTAAATTAAAGGTATTCAAGTAGTTTAATTAATAAAAAAAATATTTCACTAGCTCTGCCAAATTCTTAAAAAAAAAGTAAAATAAAGGCCTGGAAAAATATAAGGGACACTTAAATTTTTCAATATATTCTTATATTTTTAATTATTTTTCCATAAATATTACAAAATATATACATTAAATTAAAGGTATTCAAATAGTTTAACTAATAAAAAAAAGATTTCACTAGCTCTGCCAAATTCTTAAAAAAAATGTAAAATAAAGACCTGGAAAAATAATAGGGACACTTAAATTTTTCAATATATTCTTATATTTTTAATTATTTTTCCATAAATATTACAAAATATATACACTAAATTAAAGGTATTCAAATAGTTTAACTAATAAAAAAAAAATATTTCACTAGCTCTGCCAAATTCTTAAAAAAATGTAAAATAAAGGCCTGGAAAAATAATAGGGACACTTAAATTTTTCAAAATATATTCTTATATTTTTAATTATTTTTCCATAAATATTACAAAATATAAACATTAAATTAAAGGTATTTAAATAGTTTAACTAATAAAATAAAAATATTTGACTAGCTCTGCCAAATTCTTAAAAAAAAAGTAAAATATAGGTCTGGAAAAATAATAGGGAAACTTAAATTTTTCAATATATTCTTATATTTTTAATAATTTTTCTATAAATATTACAAAATATATACACTAAATTAAAGGTATTCAAATAGTTTAACTAATAAAATAAAAATATTTCACTAGCTCTGCCAAATTCTTAAAAAAAAATGTAAAATAAAGGCTTGGAAAAATAATAGGGACACTTAAATTTTTCAATATATTCTTATATTTTTAATTATTTTTCCATAAATATTACAAAATATATACACTAAATTAAAGGTATTCAAATAGTTTAACTAATAACAAAAAATATTTCACTAGCTCTGCCAAATTCTTAAAAAAAAATGTAAAATAAAGGCCTGGAAAAATAATAGGGACACTTAAATTTTTCAATATATTCTTATATTTTTAATTATTTTTCCATAAATATTACAAAATATATACATTAAATTAAAGGTATTCAAATAGTTTAACTAATAAAAAAAATATTTCACTAGCTCTGCCAAATTCTTAAACAAAATGTAAAATAAAGACCTGGAAAAATAATAGGGACACTTAAATTTTTCAATATATTCTTATATTTTAAATAATTTTTCCATAAATATTACAAAATATATACACTAAATTAAAGGTATTCAAATAGTTTAACTAATAAAATAAAAATATTTCACTAGCTCTGCCAAATTCTTAAAAAAAATGTAAAATAAAGGCCTGGAAATATAATAGGGACACTTAAATTTTTCAATATATTCTTATATTTTTAATAATTTTTCCATAAATATTACAAAATATATACACTAAATTAAAGGTATTCAAATAGTTTAACTAATAAAATAAAAATATTTCACTAGCTCTGCCAAATTCTTAAAAAAATGTAATATAAAGGCCTGGAAAAATAATAGGGACACTTAAATTTTTCAAAATATATTCTTATATTTTTAATTATTTTTCCATAAATATTACAAAATATAAACATTAAATTAAAGGTATTTAAATAGTTTAACTAATAAAATAAAAATATTTGACTAGCTCTGCCAAATTCTTAAAAAAAAGTAAAATATAGGCCTGGAAAAATAATAGGGACACTTAAATTTTTCAATATATTCTTATATTTTTAATAATTTTTCCATAAATATTACAAAATATATACACTAAATTAAAGGTATTCAAATAGTTTAACTAATAAAATAAAAATATTTCACTAGCTCTGCCAAATTCTTAAAAAAAATGTAAAATAAAGGCCTGGAAAAATAATAGGGACACTTAAATTTTTCAATATATTCTTATATTTTTAATTATTTTTCCATAAATATTACAAAATATATACACTAAATTAAAGGTATTCAAATAGTTTAACTAATAAAAAAAAATATTTCACTAGCTCTGCCAAATTCTTAAAAAAAATGTAAAATAAAGGCCTGGAAAAATAATAGGGACACTTAAATTTTTCAATATATTCTTATATTTTTAATTATTTTTCCATAAATATTACAAAATATATACACTAAATTAAAGGTATTCAAATCGTTTAATTAATAAAATAAAAATATTTCAATAGCTCTGCCAAATTCTTAAAAAAAATGTAAAATAAAGGCCTGGAAAAATAATAGGGACACTTAAATTTTTCAATATATTCTTATATTTTTAATTATTTTTCCATAAATATTACAAAATATATACACTAAATTAAAGGTATTCAAATCGTTTAACTAATAAAATAAAAATATTTCAATAGCTCTGCCAAATTCTTAAAAAAAATGTAAAATAAAGGCCTGGAAAAATAATAGGGACACTTAAATTTTTCAATATATTCTTATATTTTTAATAATTTTTCCATAAATATTACAAAATATATACATTAAATTAAAGGTATTCAAATAGTTTAACTAATAAAATAAAAATATTTCAATAGCTCTGCCAAATTCTTAAAAAAAATGTAAAATAAAGGCCTGGAAAAATAATAGGGACACTTAAATTTTTCAATATATTCTTATATTTTTAATTATTTTTCCATAAATATTACAAAATATATACATTAAATTAAACGTATTCAAATAGTTTAACTAATAAAAAAAATATTTCACTAGCTCTGCCAAATTCTTAAAAAAAAAGTAAAATAAAGGCCTGGAAAAGTAATAGGGACACTTAAATTTTTCAATATATACTTATATTTTTAATTATTTTTCAATAAATATTACAAAATATATACACTAAATTAAAGGTATTCAAATAGTTTAACTAATAAAAAAAAATATTTCACTAGCTCTGCCAAATTCTTAAAAAAAATGTAAAATAAAATCCTGGAAAAATTATAGGGACACTTAAATTTTTCAATATATTCTTATATTTTTAATTATTTTTCCATAAATATTACAAAATATATACATTAAATTAAAGGTATTCAAATAGTTTAACTAATAAAAAAAAATATTTGACTAGCTCTGCCAAATTCTTAAAAAAATGTAAAATAAAGGCCTCGAAAAATAATAGGGACACTTAAATTTTTCAATTTATTCTTATATTTTTAATTATTTTTCCATAAATATTACAAAATATATACACTAAATTAAAGGTATTTAAATAGTTTAACTAATAAAATAAAAATATTTGACTAGCTCTGCCAAATTCTTAAAAAAATGTAAAATATAGGCCTGGAAAAATAATAGGGACACTTAAATTTTTCAATATATTCTTATATTTTTAATTATTTTTCCATAAATATTACAAAATATATACATTAAATTAAAGGTATTTAAATAGTTTAACTAATAAAATAAAAATATTTGACTAGCTCTGCCAAATTCTTAAAAAAATGTAAAATAAAGGCCTGGAAAAATAATAGGGACACTTAAATTTTTCAATATATTCTTATATTTTTAATTATTTTTCCATAAATATTACAAAATATATACACTAAATTAAAGGTATTCAAATAGTTTAACTAATAAAATAAAAATATATCACTAGCTCTGCCAAATTCTTAAAAAAAGTAAAATAAAGGCCTGGAAAAATAATAGGGACACTTAAATTTTTCAATATATTCTTATATTTTTAATTATTTTTCCATAAATATTACAAAATATATACACTAAATTAAAGGTATTCAAATAGTTTAACTAATAAAATAAAAATATTTCACTAGCCCTGCCAAATTCTTAAAAAAAGTAAAATAAAGGCCTGGAAAAATAATAGGGACACTTAAATTTTTCAATATATTCTTATATTTTTAATTATTTTTCCATAAATATTACAAAATATATACACTTAATTAAAGGAATTCAAATAGATTAACTAATAAAAAAAAATATTTGACTAGCTCTGCCAAATTCTTTAAAAAAAAGTAAAATAAAGGCCTGGAAAAATAATAGGGACACTTAAATTTTTCAATATATTCTTATATTTTTAATTATTTTTCCATAAATATTACAAAATATATACACTAAATTAAAGATATTCAAATAGTTTAATTAATAAAAAAAAATATTTCACTAGCTCTGCCAAATTCTTAAAAAGAAAGTAAAATAAAGGCCTGGAAAAATAATAGGGACACTTAAATTTTTCAATATATACTCATATTTTTAATTATTTTTCCATAAATATTACAAAATATATACATTAAGTTAAAGGTATTCAAATAGTTTAAATAATAAAATAAAAATATTTCACTAGCTCTGCCAAATTCTTAAAAAGAAAGTAAAATAAAGGCCTGGAAAAATAATAGGGACACTTAAATTTTTCAATATATACTCATATTTTTAATTATTTTTCCATAAATATTACAAAATATATACATTAAGTTAAAGGTATTCAAATAGTTTAAATAATAAAATAAAAATATTTCACTAGCCCTGCCAAATTCTTAAAAAAAGTAAAATAAAGGCCTGGAAAAATAATAGGGACACTTAAATTTTTCAATATATTCTTATATTTTTTATTATTTTTCCATAAATATTACAAAATATATACACTAAATTAAAGGTATTCAAATAGTTTAACTAATAAAAAAAAATATTTCACTAGCTCTGCCAAATTCTTAAAAAAATGTAAAATAAAGGCCTGGAAAAATAATAGGGACACTTAAATTTTTGAATATATTCTTATATTTTTAATTATTTTTCCATAAATATTACAAAATATATACACTAAATTAAAGGTATTCAAATAGTTTAACTAATAAAAAAAATATTTCACTAGCTCTGCCAAATTCTTAAAAAAAATGTAAAATAAAGGCCTGGAAAAATAATAGGGACACTTAAATTTTTCAATATATTCTTATATTTTTAATTATTTTTCCATAAATATTACAAAATATATACACTAAATTAAAGATATTCAAATGGTTTAACTAATAAAAAAAAATATTTCACTAATTCTGCCAAATTCTTAAAAAACATGTAAAATAAAGGCCTGGAAAAATAATAGGGGCACTTAAATTTTTCAATATATTCTTATATTTTTAATTATTTTTCCATAAATATTACAAAATATATACACTAAATTAAAGGTATTCAAATAGTTTAACTAATAAAATAAAAATATTTCACTAGCTCTGCCATATTCTTAAAAAAAATGTAAAATAAAGGCCTGGAAAAATAATAGGGACACTTAAATTTTTCAATATATTCTTATATTTTTAATTATTTTTCCATAAATATTACAAAATATATACACTAAATTAAAGGTATTCAAATAGTTTAACTAATAAAATAAAAATATTTCAATAGCTCTGCCAAATTCTTAAAAAAAATGTAAAATAAAGGCCTGGAAAAATAATAGGGACACTTAAATTTTTCAATATATTCTTATATTTTTAATTATTTTTCCATAAATATTACAAAATATATACATTAAATTAAAGGTACTCAAATAGTTTAACTAATAAAAAAAAAATATTTCACTAGCTGTGCCAAATTCTTAAAAAAAATGTAAAATAAAGGCCTGGAAAAATAATAGGGACACTTAAATTTTTCAGTATATACTTATATTTTTAATTATTTTTCCATAAATATTACAAAATATATACATTAAATTAAAGGTATTCAAATAGTTTAACTAATAAGATAAAAATATTTCACTAGCTCTGCCAAATTCTTAAAAAAAATGTAAAATAAAGGCCTGGAAAAATAATAGGGACACTTAAATTTTTCAATATATTCTTATATTTTTAATTATTTTTCCATAAATATTACAAAATATATACACTTAATTAAAGGAATTCAAATAGATTAACTAATAAAAAAAAAATATTTGACTAGCTCTGCCAAATTCTTTAAAAAAAAAGTAAAATAAAGGCCTGGAAAAATAATAGGGACACTTAAATTTTTCAATATATTCTTATATTTTTAATTATTTTTCCATAAATATTACAAAATATATACACTAAATTAAAGATATTCAAATAGTTTAATTAATAAAAAAAAATATTTCACTAGCTCTGCCAAATTCTTAAAAAGAAAGTAAAATAAAGGCCTGGAAAAATAATAGGGACACTTAAATTTTTCAATATATACTCATATTTTTAATTATTTTTCCATAAATATTACAAAATATATACATTAAGTTAAAGGTATTCAAATAGTTTAACTAATAAAATAAAAATATTTCACTAGCTCTGCCAAATTCTTAAAAAGAAAGTAAAATAAAGGCCTGGAAAAATAATAGGGACACTTAAATTTTTCAATATTTACTCATATTTTTAATTATTTTTCCATAAATATTACAAAATATATACATTAAATTAAAGGTATTCAAATA
Source organism: Sarcophaga caerulescens (assembly GCA_927399465.1). Lineage (NCBI taxonomy): Eukaryota > Metazoa > Arthropoda > Insecta > Diptera > Sarcophagidae > Sarcophaga > Sarcophaga caerulescens. The sequence continues at coordinate 22,283,590 of OV656873.1, read as the reverse complement.
GTTTAACTAATAAAATAAAAATATTTCACTAGCCCTGCCAAATTCTTAAAAAAAGTAAAATAAAGGCCTGGAAAAATAATAGGGACACTTAAATTTTTCAATATATTCTTATATTTTTTATTATTTTTCCATAAATATTACAAAATATATACACTAAATTAAAGGTATTCAAATAGTTTAACTAATAAAAAAAAATATTTCACTAGCTCTGCCAAATTCTTAAAAAAATGTAAAATAAAGGCCTGGAAAAATAATAGGGACACTTAAATTTTTCAATATATTCTTATATTTTTAATTATTTTTCCATAAATATTACAAAATATTAACATTAAATTAAAGGTATTTAAATAGTTTAACTAATAAAATAAAAATATTTGACTAGCTCTGCCAAATTCTTAAAAAAATGTAAAATAAAGGCCTGGAAAAATAATAGGGACACTTAAATTTTTGAATATATTCTTATATTTTTAATTATTTTTCCATAAATATTACAAAATATATACACTAAATTAAAGGTATTCAAATAGTTTAACTAATAAAAAAAATATTTCACTAGCTCTGCCAAATTCTTAAAAAAAATGTAAAATAAAGGCCTGGAAAAATAATAGGGACACTTAAATTTTTCAATATATTCTTATATTTTTAATTATTTTTCCATAAATATTACAAAATATATACACTAAATTAAAGATATTCAAATGGTTTAACTAATAAAAAAAAATATTTCACTAATTCTGCCAAATTCTTAAAAAACATGTAAAATAAAGGCCTGGAAAAATAATAGGGACACTTAAATTTTTCAATATATTCTTATATTTTTAATTATTTTTCCATAAATATTACAAAATATATACACTAAATTAAAGGTATTCAAATAGTTTAACTAATAAAATAAAAATATTTCACTAGCTCTGCCATATTCTTAAAAAAAATGTAAAATAAAGGCCTGGAAAAATAATAGGGACACTTAAATTTTTCAATATATTCTTATATTTTTAATTATTTTTCCATAAATATTACAAAATATATACACTAAATTAAAGGTATTCAAATAGTTTAACTAATAAAATAAAAATATTTCAATAGCTCTGCCAAATTCTTAAAAAAAATGTAAAATAAAGGCCTGGAAAAATAATAGGGACACTTAAATTTTTCAATATATTCTTATATTTTTAATTATTTTTCCATAAATATTACAAAATATATACATTAAATTAAAGGTATTCAAATGGTTTAACTAATAAAAAAAAATATTTCACTAGCTCTGCCAAATTCTTAAAAAAAAAGTAAAATAAAGGCCTGGAAAAATAATAGGGACACTTAAATTTTTCAATATATTTTTATATTTTTAATTATTTTTCCATAAATATTACAAAATATATACATTAAATTAAAGGTATTCAAATCGTTTAACTAATAAAATAAAAATATTTCAATAGCTCTGCCAAATTCTTAAAAAAAATGTAAAATAAAGTCCTGGAAAAATAATAGGGACACTTAAATTTTTCAATATATTCTTATATTTTTAATTATTTTTCCATAAATATTACAAAATATATACACTAAATTAAAGGTATTCAAATAGTTTAACTAATAAAAAAAAATATTTCACTAGCTCTGCCAAATTCTTAAAAAAAATGTAAAATAAAAGCCTGGAAAAATAATAGGGACACTTAAATTTTTCAATATATTCTTATATTTTTAATTATTTTTCCATAAATATTACAAAATATATACACTAAATTAAAGGTATTCAAATCGTTTAACTAATAAAATAAAAATATTTCAATAGCTCTGCCAAATTCTTAAAAAAAATGTAAAATAAAGGCCTGGAAAAATAATAGGGACACTTAAATTTTTCAATATATTCTTATATTTTTAATTATTTTTCCATAAATATTACAAAATATATACATTAAATTAAAGGTATTCAAATCGTTTAACTAATAAAAAAAAAGATTTCACTAGCTCTGCCAAATTCTTAAAAAAAAAGTAAAATAAAGGCCTGGAAAAATAATAGGGACACTTAAATTTTTCAATATATACATATATTTTTAATTATTTTTCCATAAATATTACAAAATATATACACTAAATTAAAGGTATTCAAATCGTTTAACTAATAAAATAAAAATATTTCAATTGCTCTGCCAAATTCTTAAAAAAATGTAAAATAAAGGCCTGGAAAAATAATAGGGACACTTAAATTTTTCAATATATTCTTATATTTTTAATTATTTTTCCATAAATATTACAAAATATATACACTAAATTAAAGGTATTCAAATAGTTTAACTAATAAAATAAAAATATTTCACTAGCTCTGCCAAATTCTTAAAAAAATGTAAAATAAAGGCCTGGAAAAATAATAGGGACACTTAAATTTTTCAATATATACTCATATTTTTAATTATTTTTCCATAAATATTACAAAATATATACACTAAATTAAAGGTACTCAAATAGTTTAACTAATAAAAAAAAAATATTTCACTAGCTCTGCCAAATTCTTAAAAAAAATGTAAAATAAAGGCCTGGAAAAATAATAGGGACACTTAAATTTTTCAGTATATACTTATATTTTTAATTATTTTTCCATAAATATTACAAAATATATACATTAAATTAAAGGTATTCAAATAGTTTAACTAATAAGATAAAAATATTTCACTAGCTCTGCCAAATTCTTAAAAAAAATGTAAAATAAAGGCCTGGAAAAATAATAGGGACACTTAAATTTTTCAATATATTCTTATATTTTTAATTATTTTTCCATAAATATTACAAAATATATACACTAAATTAAAGGTACTCAAATAGTTTAACTAATAAAAAAAAATATTTCACTAGCTCTGCCAAATTCTTAAAAAAAATGTAAAATAAAGGCCTGGAAAAATAATAGGGACACTTAAATTTTTCAGTATATACTTATATTTTTAATTATTTTTCCATAAATATTACAAAATATATACATTAAATTAAAGGTATTCAAATAGTTTAACTAATAAGATAAAAATATTTCACTAGCTCTGCCAAATTCTTAAAAAAAATGTAAAATAAAGGCCTGGAAAAATAATAGGGACACTTAAATTTTTCAATATATTCTTATATTTTTAATTATTTTTCCATAAATATTACACAATATAAACATTAAATTAAAGGTATTTAAATAGTTTAACTAATAAAATAAAAATATTTGACTAGCTCTGCCAAATTCTTAAAAAAAATGTAAAATAAAGGCCTGGAAAAATAATAGGGACACTTAAATTTTTCAATATATTCTTATATTTTTAATTATTTTTCCATAAATATTACAAAATATATACATTAAATTAAAGGTATTCAAATAGTTTAACTAATAAAAAAATATTTCACTAGCTCTGAAAAATTCTTAAAAAAATGTAAAATAAAGGCCTTAAAAAATAATAGGGACACTTAAATTTTTCAATATATTCTTATATTTTTAATTATTTTTACATAAATATTACAAAATATATACACTAAATTAAAGGTATTCAAATAGTTTAACTAATAAGATAAAAATATTTCACTAGCTCTGCCAAATTCTTAAAAAAAAAATGTAAAATAAAGGCCTGGAAAAATAATAGGGACACTTAAATTTTTCAATATATTCTTATATTTTTAATAATTTTTCCATAAATATTACAAAATATATACACTAAATTAAAGGTATTCAAATAGTTTAACTAATAAAATAAAAATATTTCACTAGCTCTGCCAAATTCTTAAAAAAAAAATGTAAAATAAAGGCCTGGAAAAATAATAGGGACACTTAAATTTTTCAATATATTCTTATATTTTTAATTATTTTTCCATAAATATTACAAAATATATACACTAAATTAAAGGTATTCAAATAATTTAACTAATAAAAAAAGAAAATTTCACTAGCTCTGCCAAATTCTTAAAAAAATGTATAATATAGGCCTGGAAAAATAATAGGGACACTTAAATTTTTCAATATATTCTTATATTTTTAATTATTTTTCCATAAATATTACAAAATATATACATTAAATTAAAGGTATTCAAATAGTTTAACTAATAAAATAAAAACATTTCACTAGCTCTGAAAAATTCTTAAAAAAATGTAAAATAAAGGCCTTAAAAAATAATAGGGACACTTAAATTTTTCAATATATTCTTATATTTTTAATTATTTTTCCATAAATATTACAAAATATATACACTAAATTAAAGGTATTCAAATAGTTTAACTAATAAAATAAAAATATTTCACTAGCTCTGCCAAATTCTTAAAAAAAATGTAAAATACAGGCCTGGAAAAATAATAGGGACACTTAAATTTTTCAATATATTCTTATATTTTTAATAATTTTTCCATAAATATTACAAAATATAAACATTAAATTAAAGGTATTCAAATAGTTTAACTAATAAAATAAAAATATTTCACTAGCTCTGCCAAATTCTAAAAAAAATGTAAAATAAAGGCCTGGAAAAATAATAGGGACACTTAAATTCTTCAAAATATATTCTTATATTTTTAATTATTTTTCCATAAATATTACAAAATATAAACATTAAATTAAAGGTATTTAAATAGTTTAACTAATAATATAAAAATATTTGACTAGCTCTGCCAAATTCTTAAAAAAAAGTAAAATATAGGCCTGGAAAAATAATAGGGACACTTAAATTTTTCAATATAATCTTATATTTTTAATTATTTTTCCATAAATATTACAAAATATATACACTAAATTAAAGGTATTCAAATAGTTTAACTAATAAAATAAAAATATTTCACTAGCTCTGCCAAATTCTAAAAAAAATGTAAAATAAAGGCCTGGAAAAATAATAGGGACACTTAAATTCTTCAAAATATATTCTTATATTTTTAATTATTTTTCCATAAATATTACAAAATATAAACATTAAATTAAAGGTATTTAAATAGTTTAACTAATAATATAAAAATATTTGACTAGCTCTGCCAAATTCTTAAAAAAAAGTAAAATATAGGCCTGGAAAAATAATAGGGACACTTAAATTTTTCAATATAATCTTATATTTTTAATTATTTTTCCATAAATATTACAAAATATATACACTAAATTAAAGGTATTCAAATAGTTTAACTAATAAAATAAAAATATTTCACTAGCTCTGCCAAATTCTTAAAAAAAAATGTAAAATAAAGGCCTGGAAAAATAATAGGGACACTTAAATTTTTCAATATATTCTTATATTTTTAATTATTTTTCCATAAATATTACAAAATATATACACTAAATTAAAGGTATTCAAATAGTTTAACTAATAAAAAAAAATATTTCACTAGCTCTGCCAATCTCTTAAAAAAAATGTAAAATAAAGGCCTGGAAAAATAATAGGGACACTTAAATTTTTTAATATATTCTTATATTTTTAATTATTTTTCCATAAATATTACAAAATATATACACTAAATTAAAGGTATTCAAATCGTTTAACTAATAAAATAAAAATATTTCAATAGCTCTGCCAAATTCTTAAAAAAAATGTAAAATAAAAGCCTGGAAAAATAATAGGGACACTTAAATTTTTCAATATATTCTTATAATTTTAATTATTTTTCCATAAATATTACAAAATATATACACTAAATTAAAGGTATTCAAATCGTTTAACTAATAAAATAAAAATGTTTCAATATCTCTGCCAAATTCTTAAAAAAAATGTAAAATAAAGGCCTGGAAAAATAATAGGGACACTTAAATTTTTCAATATATTCTTATATTTTTAATAATTTTTCCATAAATATTACAAAATATATACATTAAATTAAAGGTATTCAAATAGTTTAACTAATAAAATAAAAATATTTCAATAGCTCTGCCAAATTCTTAAAAAAAATGTAAAATAAAGGCCTGGAAAAATAATAGGGACACTTAAATTTTTCAATATATTCTTATATTTTTAATTATTTTTCCATAAATATTACAAAATATATACATTAAATTAAAGGTATTTAAATAGTTTAATTAATAAAAAAAAAATTTCACTATCCCTGCCAAATTCTTTAAAAAAAAGTAAAATAAAGGCCTGGAAAAATAATAGGGACACTTAAATTTTTCAAAATATATTCTTATATTTTTAATTATTTTTCCATAAATATTACAAAATATATACACTAAATTAAAGGTATTCAAATAGTTTAACTAATAAAAAAAATGTTTCACTAGCTCTGCCAAATTCTTAAAAAAATGTAAAATAAAGGCCTGGAAAAATAATAGGGACACTTAAATTTTTCAATATATTCTTATATTTTTAATTATTTTTCCATAAATATTACAAAATATATACACTAAATTAAAGGTATTCAAATAGTTTAACTAATAAAAAAAATATGTCACTAGGTCTGTCAAATTCTTAAAAAAAATGTAAAATAAAGGCCTGGAAAAATAATAGGGACACTTAAATTTTTTAATATATTCTTATATTTTTAATTATTTTTCCATAAATATTACAAAATATATACACTAAATTAAAGGTATTCAAATAGTTTAACTAATAAAAAAAAATATTTCACTAGCTCTGCCAAATTCTTAAAAAAATGTAAAATAAAGGCCTGGAAAAATAATAGGGACATTTAAATTTTTCAATATATTCTTATATTTTTAATTATTTTTCCATAAATATTACAAAATATATACACTAAATTAAAGGTATTCAAATAGTTTAACTAATAAAATAAAAATATTTGACTAGCTCTGCCGAATTCTTAAAAAAAATGTAAAATAAAGGCCTGGAAAAATAATTGGGACACTTAAATTTTTCAATATATTCTTATATTTTTAATAATTTTTCCATAAATATTACAAAATATATGCATTAAATTAAAGGTATTCAAATAGTTTAACTAATAAAATAAAAATATTTCAATAGCTCTGCCAAATTCTTAAAAAAAATGTAAAATAAAGGCCTGGAAAAATAATACGGACACTTAAATTTTTCAATATATTCTTATATTTTTAATAATTTTTCCATAAATATTACAAAATATATGCATTAAATTAAAGGTATTCAAATAGTTTAACTAATAAAATAAAAATATTTGACTAGCTCTGCCAAATTCTTAAAAAAATGTAAAATAAAGGCCTGGAAAAATAATAGGGACACTTAAATTTTTCAATATATTCTTATATTTTTAATTATTTTTCCATAAATATTACAAAATATATGCATTAAATTAAAGGTATTCAAATAGTTTAACTAATAAAAAAAGTATTTCACTAGCTCTGCCAAATTCTTAAAAAAAATGTAAAATAAAGGCCTGGAAAAATAATAGGGACACTTAAATTTTTCAATATATTCTTATATTTTTAAATATTTTTCCATAAATATTACAAAGTATATACATTAAATTAAAGGTATTCAAATAGTTTAACTAATAAAAAAAATATTTCACTAGTTTTGCCAAATTCTTAAAAAAAATGTAAAATAACAGCCTGGAAAAATAATAGGGACACTTAAATTTTTCAATATATTCTTATATTTTTAATTATTTTTCCATAAATATTACAAAATATTTACACTAAATTAAAGGTATTCAAATAGTTTAACTAATAAGAAAAAATATTTCACTAGCTCTGTCAAATTCTTAAAAAAAAGTAAAATAAAGGCCTGGAAAAATAATAGGTACACTTAAATTTTTCAATATATTCTTATATTTTTAATTATTTTTCCATAAACATTACAAAATATATACACTAAATTAAAGGTATTCAAATAGTTTAACTAATAAAATAAAAATATTTCAATAGCTCTGCCAAATTCTTAAAAAAAATGTAAAATAAAGGCCTGGAAAAATAATAGGGACACTTAAATTTTTCAATATATTCTTATATTTCTAATTATTTTTCCATAAATATTACAAAATATGTACATTAAATTAAAGGTATTCAAATAGTTTAACTAATAAAAAAAAAATATTTCACTAGCTCTGCCAAATTCTTAAAAAAAAGAGTAAAATAAAGGCCTGGAAAAATAATAGGGACACTTAAATTTTTCAATATATTCTTATATTTTTAATTATTTTTCCATAAATATTACAAAATATATACACTAAACTAAAGGTATTCAAATAGTTTAACTAATAAAATAAAAATATTTCAATAGCTCTGCCAAATTCTTAAAAAAAATGTAAAATAAAGGCCTGGAAAAATAATAGGGACACTTAAATTTTTCAATATATTCTTATATTTCTAATTATTTTTCCATAAATATTACAAAATATATACATTAAATTAAAGGTATTCAAATAGTTTAACTAATAAAATAAAAATATTTCAATAGCTCTGCCAAATTCTTAAAAAAAATGTAAAATAAAGGCCTGGAAAAATAATAGGGACACTTAAATTTTTCAATATATTCTTATATTTTTAATTATTTTTCCATAAATATTACAAAATATATACACTAAATTAAAGGTATTCAAATCGTTTAACTAATAAAATAAAAATATTTGACTAGCTCTGCTAAATTCTTAAAAAAAAAGTAAAATAAAGGCCTGGAAAAATAATAGGGACACTTAAATTTTTCAATATATTCTTATATTTTTAATGATTTTTCCATAAATATTACAAAGTATATACATTAAATTAAAGGTATTCAAATAGTTTAACTAATAAAATAAAAATATTTCAATAGCTCTGCCAAATTCTTAAAAAAAATGTAAAATAAAGGCCTGGAAAAATAATAGGGACACTTAAATTTTTCAATATATTCTTATATTTTTAATTATTTTTCCATAAATATTACAAAATATATACACTAAATTAAAGGTATTTAAATAGTTTAACTAATAAAATAAAAATATTTCAATAGCTCTGCCAAATTCTTAAGAAAAATGTAAAATAAAGGCCTGGAAAAATAATAGGGACACTTAAATTTTTCAATATATTCTTAGTTATTTTTCCATAAATATTACAAAATATATACACTAAATTAAAGGTATTCAAATAGTTTAATTAATAAAAGAAAATATTTCACTTACTCTGCCAAATTCTTAAAAAAATTTAAAATAAAGGCCTGGAAAAATAATAGGGACACTTAAATTTTTCAATATATTCTTATATTTTTAATTATTTTTCCAGAAATATTACAAAATATATACATTAAATTAAAGGTATTCACATAGTTTAACTAATAAAATAAAAATATTTCAATAGCTCTGCCAAATTCTTAAAAAAAAGTAAAATAAAGGCCTGGAAAAATAATAGGGACACTTAAATTTTTCAATAGATAGTTATATTTTTAATTATTTTTCGATAAATATTACAAAGTATATACATTAAATTAAAGGTATTCAAATAGTTTAACTAATAAAATAAAAATATTTCAATAGCTCTGCCAAATTCTTAAAAAAAAAGTAAAATAAAGGCCTGGAAAAATAATACGGACACTTAAATTTTTCAATATATATTCTTATATTTTTAATTATTTTTCCATAAATATTACAAAATATATACATTAAATTAAAGGAATTCAAATCGTTTAACTAATAAAATAAAAATATTTCAATAGCTCTGCCAAATTCTTAAAAAAAAAGTAAAATAAAGGCCTGGAAAAATAATACGGACACTTAAATTTTTCAATATATATTCTTATATTTTTAATTATTTTTCCATAAATATTACAAAGTATATACATTAAATTAAAGGAATTCAAATCGTTTAACTAATAAAATAAAAATATTTGACTAGCTCTGCCAAATTCTTAAAAAAAATGTAAAATAAAGGCCTGGAAAAATAATAGGGACACTTAAATTTTTCAATATATTCTTAGTTATTTTTCCATAAATATTACAAAGTATATACATTAAATTAAAGGTATTCAAATAGTTTAACTAATAAAAAAAATATTTCACTAGCTCTGCCAAATTCTTAAAAAAAAGTAAAATAAAGAACTCAATTATTTTACCGCAGATACTTCTTGCGTTCCAGTACATTATTTTAACTTGCGTATCCATTATTTAAAATTAGAATATAAATACTTAATGGTTAATTCTGTCATTACATTAAATTGTTGCTCTTTGTTTGTGCAATCTATTAATTTAGTTATCATTTCCATTGAGAGTTGAGTTATTTCTGACATTGTAAACAATTCACTGTTATTGCCATGCAAATTTTGAGATGCGTTAAATAAGTAACTCCCCTTTCTAGGAGAATAATTAGTCGCATTAGTTGAGTAATTCCTATTGTTTGGAGAAAATTGTGTCGTACTAGGCGCGTGGTTTACTAGTTGAATATTTCTCTTCTGGTTGGGTAAAAGAGGGAATTGACTTTCATTATACGCAAACTGCTGATTGTTATAAGAGCGAGGTATATTTCGATTATTAAATATTTTGCTCGTAAACTTGCTTTTATTATTTAAGTATAGCTCTCTATTTGGACAAGAGCGATCATAAGAGTAATGATTTCCATAGCAGTTGGCACATTTCGTAATGTTTACGTTACAATCAGCTGTTTTATGCTTTACAGCGTAGCGAGCACATCGAACACCAACAAAACAACCTTTTTCACCATGTCCCAACATTTGACATTTATGACATTGTACAACTCTGGGAGTACAAAAGAAAAGGCAAAAATTCTTTTGTACTCCCATCTAACAATTGTACAAAAAATGCATTTATGATCTCTCTAGAGATAAATTAATTTAAAATAGAGCTATTCTTAAATGAAACAATGTAAATTGTTTCTGTAAAATTATCATATTATGATTTATCTACTCTCTTGACAGAAGTCACCTCAAAATTTCTCAACGTTAACTCAACTTTTAATTCGTTTTCAGTCTTATTTTCAAGACCAAATAAAACTACTTTAAACAGTTGTTTTCACTCAAAATAGTTTTCACAACACCGTATGATGCCAGTGTTTCACAAAATATTTTAATTTCAATAGACATTCGTTTAAGACGGTAATTGATAATACCTTTATATGACAGCAACTTATGAATAAAGTCTACAGTTTGTGCTAAAACTTTTATTGGAGGTATATGAACCTTAGCGACCGCTTCCTCCACATCATCTGAGTCCATATCATCGCCATCATCATCCATGGCTTGTAAAGGGGTCCAATAATTACCCCTCTTGCGTTTAGACATTAACTCTATATCACTAACCAAACTGAGAGAGAGAATATATGTACGTGTGCTTTGTTCAAAAGTAACTAGAGAACTGTTAACACATTGGTTATTGAAATTTGCCTTATATTAGACAAAAAGATAGTGTGGTTCCTCTGAGTTTTCATGGATCTTCTCCATGATTTGATGTAGTATTTATATCGGGTAAATGGTGGAAATCGCAGCTCTAAAGACGCAATGAGAAATTCCAATCAGTGTCTTGGCGAATGGTTTTTTTTAGTTCACGCTATAGGCTCCAATAATCTTTACAAGCGATGGGGAGAAGGTTTATACTCCATGTCATGCTAGCAGATACCATTGAGTCTCCAGGGTTTCACCACGCTTTAGGCGGAATTACTGCTTAGCTTCCCATACCAATCAAGTTGTGTGCGTTAATTTTGTCCATGCATAGCGCGACATAGAGTTTAACGTTCACTTTGAACGACAGTTGTTCAAAGATTACTCAGGAGATTGCCGAAAGAAAAATATTGTTACGTTTTACCTTTTAAAAACGTTAAAAATATGAGTTCGTAGATTCCAAATAAAATAAAAATAAATCTGTGTTTATTTTTCAATCAATTCTTTATTATCTGCACAACTTTTGTGCCACTGTTCGAACTTATTCCACGTATACTATGATAACTTTCACAATATGTGCTTGTTCGTGATATTTCTCTGCTTACAACCTTTTTATAAGCAACAACACTTGTTAGTTATTCTTCTTTGCTCACAACCTTTTTGTTAGCAACACACTAACAACTGTTTTCTTCACGCAACTTGTCTGCACACAAGTCTGACTGAAATATAACTCGATCTCGTATCTTCACACACCACTGGTTGAATTCAATCCAACGCGACGTCGTCACACGACTAACTTAACTCGAACTCCGAGAATAACGTGTCTTCATACACGACTGACTGAATTCTAACTGAATCATCGTTGCTCGCTTTACCTTGCCTTTTATATCTTTGGATCAACAGTGTGATGGATGACGACCTTCGGGAACAATCCAAAAATGTAAACAACTTGTTTCAGTTTTTGTTGTTCGTGTATCTTGTTTATTTTCGTCCAGGCAGAGTTGTTGTTGTTTTGTTTGTTTGTCTTTCCGCTATATTTTTTTATACACGGACGTTGTTGCTATATTTTTATTTATTCATCGATCTTGTAAACAAGCCTGTTATTTTTGTTGCTATATGTTTACTCATTCGTCGATCACGTGAACAACTGCATTGTTTTGTTTTTGGAGCTTTTGTTTATCATTTTATGTGTGATCAAGTCCATTGTGTTGTTTTTTTTGAGCTTTTGCTTATTATTATAACAACATCATTTCCATTTTCGTAACAATATTTTTTGAAGCCATAATTTTTCCGAAAATTGTTTTCCAGTGATAAGCTTGGTTCATATTGATACGTTTTTACTTTTTAAAAACGTTTAAATCTGAGCTCATAAATTGCAAATGAAATAAAAATAAATGTATGTTTAGTTTTTATTAAATTTTTTTTATTATAGCTTAATGTAAAGAAAAACAATTGCTTTGTTTGTTACTCCTCTGTTTATACAGTTTGCATAAACAATAACAATTCTAGACAATTATTCGACTGATCTTTGTAACGGAGATCTTCAAACCACAATTACTCTCTTCACACAAGACTGACTGAACTTCACTAACCCACTCGCCTTATTTGCCTTGCCTTTTATATGGCTGAGTATCTGCTGATGAATGTTCTTGAAGGCGAATGTTCGTGGCTTCGCCTACTCGAAATTTCTATAAATTTCGTTGTTTACTTGTTTACCATTTTTGTTGTTGTTGTTCCTTAAGTTATTGCTGTTGCCTGCTACTACAGCATACTTATTGCTTCAAATGTTAAGAGTGTATGTGAAAAAAAGTAGGAGTTTTGTAGTAGTATGAGCATCATTTTGATATAAACAACAACAATAACGACAGCAACAGTGCCGCAGGAGTGTTTTCATAGCGATAATAACTTATTAGCTTAGTTTTTGCCAAATATTGTTGTTGTTGTTCTATGTAAGTAAACTCAATATATTGCAGCGTGTACTTAACGCTAATGCAAGACAGTCGTTCTAAGGGTGGCAGGCATACTCTGAGGTGGATTGTGTGCCGCTATGCCATTAAGAAATTTGTTGTTAAAAAGAAAAACGAATTTAATTTTCTTGTAATTATATTGTTTTCGCTGTTGTTTTTTTAATTTTTTTTGTTGTTGTTAAATTAATGTTAATCATGTTAGGTGATTATGGGGTTTTCATTTATTTATGGGGGCGATTTAATTTATGGTTTTCGAATATTGTTGATGTTGCAATTACTTACTGCATGTTGTTGGGATCAAAAAGTCATTTGAACTGCTTTCATTGCTTCTTGTGGTTATTCAAAGTAATTGACTTTCATATGCAATATCAGGTATTTTACGACTAAATTTGGATAAAATATTATGATTCCAAATAAATGTTTAAACACTTTTCTGCACCACAAATTTCTTCTTTGGATTTACATCGATTTTTTTTTTTTTTTTTTGAAATATTGCTATACGACTTGTTGCTGAATCAATCGTTAAATTTTCTATTTGAAAAAACTGGCATGAAAGATGGCGAATGTTCTAGAAGCCTATCATGGAATTCTTATTCCTGCAGCTATTGAAACAGTTAACGAAGTTGACCCCTCAGATTTGCCAATGTGAGGGATTCTGTACGCCATGAAATTTTGAATAATCACCTGTTGTTGTTGTTAAATTAATGTTAATCATGTTAGGTGATTATGGGGTTTTCATTTATTTATGGGGGCGATTTAATTTATGGTTTTCGAATATTGTTGATGTTGCAATTACTTACTGCATGTTGTTGGGATCAAAAAGTCATTTGAACTGCTTTCATTGCTTCTTGTGGTTATTCAAAGTAATTGACTTTCATATGCAATATCAGGTATTTTACGACTAAATTTGGATAAAATATTATGATTCCAAATAAATGTTTAAACACTTTTCTGCACCACAAATTTCTTCTTTGGATTTACACCGATTTTTTTTTTTTTTTTTTTGAAATATTGCTATACGACTTGTTCCTGAATCAATCGTTAAATTTTCTATTTGAAAAAACTGGCATGAAAGATGGCGAATGTTCTAGAAGCCTATCATGGAATTCTTATTCCTGCAGCTATTGAAACAGTTAACGAAGTTGACCCCTCAGATTTGCCAATGTGAGGGATTCTGTACGCCATGAAATTTTGAATAATCACCTGGGGATGAGAAAGCTGTTCTAAAAATAAGTGCAGCATTTCCCATACTTGATCGTAAATGCAACCGTGTGGCCAATTTGCAAGAGTGCTTGGAATTGTTCAAACGCAATACGTTTAACGTTTTTCAACACTTCTAGTGGAGAATGAAACTTGAATCCACCAGGCACTAAAAAGTAGTAAAAACAGTCAACTTTTTAAAGTGAATCTAGACAAAGTTGGTTTGCTTGTCTGATCCTGATGATCCTGCAACACTTGAGCTTCTACTTTTTCTAAAGTAGTGTATTGGCTTATTAGACGTGAGGCCACTCTTCAAACTCCAGGTCAGACATCTCCAACAAAACGAAATTTGAAAAAATTTTTCTTCGGCAGATTTCTTCAAAAAACTCTGAAAGTTTATCAAAAATCTGTCGTTTGAAGTCGGCTTTAAACTGTAGGTCCCGCCACTCATGATTAAAAATTAACACACACAACATAAGTGGTGTAAGAAGCTAGGTCGTAATCTTAACTGACGGGATGTATGTTATGTATGCATATACTTGAGCTTCTTAAACAAGTTAGGATTATTATCCGAAATTGAAGGGGCTAGAGGCGCTAAAGTTGTGGCCTGTCCTCTGCATTACTTTTGCACCTTCGCACTTCGGCTAGAGTAAGTGTGACGTATAATTTGTGCATTGTATTTATATAACGGCCTCTTTATGGTATTTTGTATTTGGATTTGCACCTCTATGGGTATAAAATCCGACATACGCAACAACTAAAACCGACTGAGCGTTCACTACATCATGCCAATACCAATTGTTCGCTTAATCTGTGGGCTTTTAATGCACAATTTCGAAAAAAAATTTTCAGCAGTGAAGTTGAATTCTTTCTCTGTGGGAACGTCAGCAAGCAAAATTGTTGCACATGGATCTCAGAGAACCTAGAAGTGAGTGTGTAAAAGCCATTACATCCGGAAGATGTGTCTGTTGTACGCTTGATATCGGTATGTCGATCTAATTTTTCAAAAATTAATCTTAGAAGAATCGTTATCACCGTTTAAGAACAGTTCTGAATTGGAAGGTGTGTGTTGTCAACAAAACACTACCATGAACTACACGGCACTCTCTATTTGGTCTTTATTACATGAGAACTTCCCAAAGAGAATAATTTCACGTTTTGGAAATGTTAATTGCCACCAGGATGATAAGATTTAATGCCGTGAAAGAAAATTCCCTAACAAAAGAGCGTTTGAAAATCAATATTTTTCATGTTATACGTGGGACCCTGCCTGAAATGTGAGAAAATGTGGTTGGCTGCAATTATTTAAATGACATTGTATTTCGCCTTACCCTTGTAAAACTTGTGTAATCTTTCCCTTGGGGTGTTGCTCAAAGTGTACTACCCATTACGGTTACCCGTGTGGTACCGGGTAACAAAAGAATACTGCCACAGCCCACCAGGCTTATCGTAAGAGGCGACAAAATGGCTAGTGATGTACTGGGAATGTGTATTTATACACTGTTCTCATACATTGCAAAAACATGCAATCATAGTTGCTAAGTTGGAATTTGCAACATATTTTGTATGTATAAAAATTAATCATTGTGGGAGTTTTGACATATTCCAAATTGGCTTTTGGTGTGTCTGGCTCTTTTCAATGATTGGTGATGCAATGGGAGTGCATTATATTCTCATGCATTGCCAAAACATACAATTATAGTTGTACTTATTTGATTCGTCATATAAGTTAATTACTCATTTTCTTTTCTTTTGAGAAGATTTTGGGTTAAGACATTCGCAACACAAATGTATGTATAAAATAAATTATTGAAGGGGGTTGATGTATGTTGGTTTAATTTAACTGGTGTATTTCGATTCCTTCAATAAGCTTTGATATGCTCTCGAAAACGTAAGTTTTCAAACTGTCACCAGTCAGGAACTATTTGGGGTTCAACTGTGCGCGATAGTACGGTGTGGCGTTACACTCTTAACGCATTAAAGGAGTTTAGATGGTCTCCGACCCCTAAACAAGAGGGAAGTCATGTCCAAATTAGCATGGCTTCGAATTGGTACCCACATATGGTGATGTGAACACGGCACGCGATTGCATTCACCCACATGTTGGTGACGTGATACATGACAGACATGAATCACCCGCATGTGATGATGTTGTACGTGGCACGGCACGTTGATGCATCATTGTGTGAAGGGGCGTTGGTGGACGCATTGTATCTCACTTGTGTTTCAGACACTGTGGGGTATGACTGACGGCGAGACTCACATTAAACTGTAACTCATTTACCCATTACGGTCTGCCTCGATAGCCCCATGGTTAATATATGTGCTATAGTTTCAAGTTCGGTATAAGTTAATTCACCTATACGAACTGTTCTCTTTTTTCTTCATCCTGCAATCTGTCATTCGGAGTCGACTTTAAACTGTAGATTCTGCCACTTATGTATAAAATTAACACACACAATATAAGTGGTGTGAGAAGCTATGTCGTAATCCTGACTGAAGTGTTGTAATGACCAATTATGTATGTTTTGTTATGAAAATTTAAATGGTGTTTTGCTGTTATATCGCATGACATTAAAATTATAAACAAAAGCTACAAAAACAAAACAATGCAGTAAACAAACCTGTTTACAAATTATCGTACTGCTTAATATAACAGCAAACACCAGCATAAAACAAGTAAACAAGAATATACCAACAACACTACAATAATAAAAGTACACAACGATGTTTACAGTTATAGAGATTTCGAGAAGGTGAAGTCATGAACGTTTGCCTTCAAGAACATTCATCAGACTGCTTACCCTGCCATATAAAATGCAAGGCAAAGCAGGCGAGTGAGCGAGTGAAGTTCAGTCAGTCTTGTGTGAAGACGCGGTGCGTTTGAAGAGAATAATCGTGGTTTGAAGATCTACGTTACAAAGATCTGTCGAATAATTGTTTAATGATTGTAATCGTTTATGCAAAGAGTATAAACAGAGGAATAACAAAGAAAAGCAATTGTTGTTGTTTACATCAAGTTGTGAACAGTGACACATAGAATTGTGCGAATAATAAAGAATTTTAATGAAAACTAAACACAAATTTATTTTTATTTGATTTGCAATCTACAAGCTCATATTTTAAACGTTTTTGAAAAGTAAAAACGTAACAGTATGTATATAAGGCTATTATTTTAGATATTAAATCGAACTATTCACACAACCCTCGTTATCTGATATAAACTTTGTTGTTGTTGTATTATTTTCTACACTTCTACTGTGTTGCATGATTTGAAAACTGTTTGTTGTTGTGTTTTGGGTTTCAACATTTTGCTACCTTTGCTTTGCTGTGCTGCTCGTAAAGCTGACGGTTGTTGTTATCGCCCGCAATCTGTAATAAGGCAAGTTACTCAAATATATTCATGCCTTTTACTTTGTGGCACATGCACACCTCTGAGGCAAAATGCAAAATGAATTGTGTGTATTGTGCTGTGCTATGCTGCATTGAAGAATGGCCACCACCGCCAAACATTAGTTAATAGAGCAGTCGTTTAGCTAATGCTATTGGCAACTGTTTTATATACACTTTCAACGGGGATGACGTTGCACCTTTCACAACTAATAATTGCAACATGTTTTTGCATAGAGGCACAGAGTAAAACGAATTATAGTTTTAATGTTGCACAGGCTCCCTCCCTTTTAACTGATGGTTTCCACTTTTTTTTGTTTTTTGCAGTGAGGTTAAGCCAACAATATTACGCTTATTTCGCTAGCATGTTGCAAGTGTTTGTTGTAGTAAATCTATTTATATTTCTTTTCTGCATTTGTTTGTGCAACATCGTACTGATTGAAGTGCCTTGCATGGCTGATTTTAAAAAGAAAAATTATTTGTTTTACGATGATTCTGAATTTCTTTAAGGATTGAACCTCCGCTTCTTATCCTTGAAAGGGATTACATTTCCTGCCTGCCAACATTGGCTGAGGTTGTATATGTGTGTGTGTGCAATACACTATTTGGGGATTTATATTTACTTCCCTCGCAATTCTTTATTGCCGCTTACTCTCGCGCCCTGTCTCTCAGTTTCTCTTGTGTGCATGCATGTATATAATGTTGGCGTATGATGTTGCAGTGATTCTTTTTTGATTCGCTGTTCGTTTGTTTGTTTGTTTGTATTATTGCCCCTTGTGCTGCTGTGACATAATGGCTGGTAGTTCTTGCCACACAATATAATTGTGGCCGTATCTGCAATATTGTCAGCCCCAGCGTCTTTAGAGCACATCAATCAGTTTATTTTACTGTAATGTCAATAATAATACACTCCCTCTTCTCCTACTGCTTCTTCTACATCTTCTACATCTTTTCCAGCTTCATCTTATTCCTCGATTGTTGGTGGAACCATAAAAAAAGAAACTCAACTTTAGCGTTGAAATGGAAGCATGAAATATATGCCATGGCATGGCAATGGTGTGTGGCAGAAAGACGGTTGATTTTTTATTTGTTGCCTGATTGTTTATGCCTCCATCTCTATGGTATAAAGTGCAGCAAGAGCGAGCGATAGAGAGAGAGGGTGTGTGGAACTTGTCAGGAACAATTGTGCAACACAAACGTAGCAGATTTTCAAGACATCAAATTGGATATTTGTTTATTTGATTTCATTTTAAATTGCATTGTTTGACTATAACACACACACACACAGAGATAGAGAGATCGAGAAAGAGCAAAATTTAAGTGGATTTTCTATTAACGGCATACGGGTTAAATTGCAAATAAAATAAAATCGTTTTAAATTACTCTCGAATTTATGGTAGCGTTTTAAAAGCAATGCCAAGAATTTATTATGGCGGTTAATGTGGTTTACATAGAATGCTAGTCGATTAAGCTTTTATTTGTTATTGCAAACATATTGAAACAAACTAACTTAAGCAGATTAATTAAAAGGCCTTTAATACGATTAAGCTATAATACCGTGTACTATCCGTTGCTCTAAATCAGACAGTTGGTTAGGATGCGATTCCCCACGCTTTCGAACACTTTCCGAAAGCCAGCTGGTTATCAGAGCATTGGATTCTAATGTAATGAACTTCAAGACGGTTTACGTCTGCCGCAGATACCTCAACGAGGTAGCGGATCGATATGATTAACTCTCTGATCAATTCTCCTTTGTCTACCTGCAAGCTTATAATTGACAATGCAATCGTGGATCTTATCAACAGCAGATGGGTAGCTTCAGGCAAAACGGTGGAGAAAATCTGGCCAAGGGCGCGCTCCAGCTCTGCCTAAACTGCAGAGAAGTAGGCTCAGCATTACTAAAGGAACGCATGCGAGGCGTATTGATCTCGGATACCGTGCGAATGATTCTGTAGAAGCTGTGGAGATAATTATGAGGATGAGACTGATCTTCACCTACTATATACATGCCTGGCACTTGGTCGAAGGAGAAAGAGGCACTTGGTTGTCTACTATATGGAGGATCTGGATGAACTGTCAGCATTAAAAGTCTGAGTCGCTTCATCGAAAGCTCTGAGTGGTTCCTGAACTGTGTATGGCCTAAGTATGTGCGCTCATACCTCTATTGAGGAGGAGTCTACCTACCTACCTAACACTTTAAATGACAAACAGTCTCTTTCCCCTCCTCATATCCAATCCATCCTATGTGCGGGTCACTTATGGTGTTTTTCAGTGCGATACCCGTTCTTGTCATTGTATCCTCAATGCAGATTCCGGTTATATTCCCATGCCTTCTTAGGATAGCCAGGCTTTTCGCCTGGAAAATACTACAGTAAACTGGAAGTCTGTTTAACATTCTTATATCCAAGTCCACTACACTATATACGCATTACGCTTCGTTTTCCCATTCAATTCTGAATTGTCGGTATACATACAAACATACATAATTGATCATTACAACCCTTTAACCAGGATTACGACCTAGTTTCTCACACCGCCTATGTTGTGTGCGTTAATTTAATACTTGAGTGACGGGGTTTAAACCATAGCCTCAAGTCTAATAAGCCAACACACTACCTATTAGACTACGGCGACTATACCATCGGAGAATTTGAAGAAGGAGGTCTAGTAATCTCTATTTGGGATGACAATATCTAAGAATCTGTTCAGATGGTGGTAGGGGACAATACAATAATTCGGTACTAAGAAATAGTGGCCTATGACTCTAGCATGTCTATAGGTTTTCTTAGGTCAGCAGTGCACTGAATTCATATTGAGAGTGAGTGTTGCTACGGAAAATTGGGTACGATGGGTAGCCTATTCAGCATTCTAAAGTGTCCTAGTGTACTAAGTTGAAGTTGATTGACCCAAGAGTTAACTGTAGCTCCGTAAAAAAGATCGATAGGTAGCCCATTTTAAAGTGTCCAAGTTGTTATCATCTGACAATATATATAGCAGATTGCCTTTTCACGTCGTCTAGAATACGACCGTAACTTTGGGGAAAGCATTTTTAAACAACGTGTGACCAATAACCGATCGGTGAGTAGCATGGATGCGTAATAAAAGTAATTGAGGTCATGACTAATTTTCCTACGTCTCATCAAAACATGAAAAAAAGTAATTTTCTATGTGAAAATGCATGAAAATTTTATGAAAATTCAGACAAACTAGTACTAGGACGAGAATTTTTATTTATAAACTCGGCATGTGATTAAAAATGCTTCACATTTATTCCTTTTGTTTCATGCGGAAGCATCTACCACGGTGAAGTAATATTCAGGCCTTCATGTCAGTTCATGTACAATTCGTTCGTTCGTTTGCTTGGAATATTTCCTGAAATCTTTTTCTGATTTGTTTGTCTTACAAATGCGTTGAATTGGCACATTTCTTCCATTACTCTGCACTCTGGCTCTAGCTCTGGCTCTGGCTCTAGCTTTGGTTGATGTTTTTTTCTTCTGTTTTCTTTGTTCGCCTAATTCAGCTATTTCAAGACTATTTTACAAATTTGTGGTAGAATTTTGGAAAAAGATTCTTTGTTTGTATTTCTTTCTACAAAGAAAAGAAAAGAGCAGCAAGCAAAACAAAACAAAAGCAAATAAAGAATGGAAAATCTTCGATATTTTTGTACTCATTTTTGTTTTTGCTAGTTTTACCAGTTTTTCTCATCCTTGTTTTCCTTTCTTACTGTGAAGGAAGGGCGTCTTCGTTTCTGCTGCGTTTTTGTTTTTGGTTAAATATACTCTGTATGTGTGTGTGTGTGTATGTGTATAAGTTTTATAAAAAATTTTTGTTATTGTTGAAGTTTTCATACGCCGCTTGAATTTCATTCTCATTCTCATTCACTCTAATTGGAATGCACCAGGCGATTGGCAAAGATGTGAAGTTTCCGGTTTCCTGTGCTATGAAACAAAGAACAAGAGCAACAACAAGGAGAAGAAATAAAAAAATGAAACGAATTTAAAGTAAAATTTGTATGTTTTTTACATTAAAAATAATATGAACGAACGTTTTCTGTAACCAAAAAATCCACTTGAAGTTTTTCATACGTTTTCTTAGCTACACACTCACACACATACATTGATGCCAAGTTTAAATTCATATTGTTAGAGTGCAGGAAAAGTTTTTGGCACTATTTACACAGACAACCAACTTTGACTTTTGTTTCTGTTTCTAAGCCTTCTTCTCTATTTCTTGCACTTTGTAGGAGATCTTTCGATCACCTAATATTTTCCTTCGTCATATTTTGCTGACAGTCCGCCTTCCTTTTTTTCTAGTGAAATTTTCTTTTTTTTTTCGCAAAATGTGGGTTCATATGGGGATATATTGCATGAGGCATGGGTCAGGCTATGTGTGCAAATCATTTTGTGTTAAACACTGAAAAGAAAATTGATTTTGAGGGAACTTTAATTATAACTTACGTGGATTGTTTTCAAAGTCAGATGACTAAGAACGCTTTCCGTAGAATACTGTTACAAAAATAGAAATGGTGTGTTGCTTTTACATCGTTCAACATTAAAATTATAAACAAAAGCTACAAAAACAAAAACAATGAACTTGTTTACATGATAAACAAGTAAACTAAAATATACCAACAAAAACCAGTATAAAACAAATGGTACACGGAATGGAATCATAATGGCAACAGTAGGTTTTTCAAAAGAATAAGAAATGTTGATGATGTCTCAAGCACACTCTGCTTGATTTAAATTTAAGGGCAGAAAGCGCTTAATGAAAGTCCCGATATTTAGTAGTCAGAAAGCATTGCTTTACCTGCCTTATATGCGACACTTTTTCCATTTCGTGTACCATTTGCTTTGATCTTTACTTTAAAATGCATATCCGAAATGGCTTGATTCTTGACTAGCTTCAAAAGCTTCACACTTCTGTTGACGTGGCTGTGACTTTTAAAAACGTTTAAAATATGGGCTCGTAGATTGTAAGTAAAATAAAAATAAATTTGTGTGTTTGGTTTTAATTAAAATTCTTTATTATTTGGACAATTCTGTGTGCCACTGTTCACAACTTGATGTAACAACAACAATTGCTTTTCTTGTTATTCCTCTGTTCAAACTTACCGCGACTTTACACAAGACTGACTGAACTTCACTAACTCACTTGCCTGCTTTGCCTTGCCTTTTATATGGCAGGGTAAACAGTCTGATGAATGTCCTTGAAGGCAAACGTTCATGACTTCGCCTTCTCGAAACCTCTATAATTGTAAACATCGTTGTTTATGTTTATTATTTTAGTGTTGTTGGTATATTTTTGTTTACTTGTTTACCATTTTTTAATGCTAGTGTTTGTTGTTGTATTTTTGTTTACTTGTTTACCATTTTTTATGCTGGTGTTTGTTGTTATATTAACAAACATACATAATTGGTCATTACAACCCTTCAGTCAAGATTTCGTTCTAGCTTCTCACACCACTAATGTTGTGTGCGTTAATTTTATACTTGACTGGCGGGACCTACAGTTTAAAGTCGACTCCGAACAACATATTTTTGAGAAGCTCTTCATGGCAATTTTATTTATTCTCAGAGTTTTGCCTGTGCAGCCCTTGCGCTGACCAACTTCTTCCTCTTCCCTGATTTTGATGGAACTTGGTCAGTACAGGGACTGCGAGAGATAGTCGCCGAAGAAATATTTTTTCTCATATTTCGTTTTGATGCCCGACCTGGGATACGAACCCGGACTTTAGGTCTAATAAGCCAACACACTACCTACTAGACTATGGCGACTACTGTTGTTATATTATACAGGTATTCCCCGACTTACGACCGAGATAGGTTCCTGGTCATCGGTCGTAAGTCGATTAATTCGTAAGTCAAATTTCATATAAAAAAAAATTAAGAAAAAAATTACATACTGTCTTACTAACTTTGAGGGTCAGGAGAAATGAAACTATCCAAAATTTATATTTATATTTATTTATATATATAAAATATATATTTTAGGAATTCCCCGCAACTACATATTTGTCTGCTTTAAGTATTTTCTATGAAAAAATTAGAAAAAAAAAATGGTCGTAAGAGCGAATAGTCGTAAGTCGAACGGTTGTAAGTCGGGGACTACCTCTATTATATTATTATTGTTATATTAAGAACTACGATAATTTGTGAACAGGTTTGTTTACTGCATTGTTTTGTTTTTGTAGGTTTTGTTTATAATTTTAATGTTAAGCGATGTAAAAGCAAATTTTGCACAATATTTTGCAATAAAAATGTAAACAATTTTTCAATATTTTCTCTCAGTGCATTCACAAAGAACTTGTGTTTGTGTAAATATATGTCTTCACAACTTTAAGAAAAAGGGAAACAAGAAATCAAAGAAAATCCGTCAGCCAAATACGTATAAAGATGTTGGCATATATTTTCTTCCTTTGTTGTTGCTGTTACAGTTGTTTTGTTTATAAAAATTGAGTGTGAGTATGAGTGTTTGTGAAACATATTCGCGACTCTTAACATTCATTCATTTGTTCATTCATTCATTCATACGTTCATTCCATTTTACATTGTCTTTAACACACATGCAAAAAAAACTTTCATTTCATTTCCGCTTGAGTGGGTTATTCATTCTTCTTAAATCAACAACCAAATACACACACATACAGAGTCATACATACATACATATGTAGCTAAGGAGATGAAAGTACATGTGATACATATTTGAGGATATACAACACTTTGTATCCTTTTTGTATTGGTGTATGGGTGCATGGGTGTATAGGTCTTACTTTGCAAATCATCAAAAACAATTGTGTTAAGCAGCGGCTCTCAATGGTACTTAAGAAGTAATGACACACCAGCTTATATTGTGCACTTGCCCTGGTGTGTTTAGCATCTTTAGTTGCATTAACGTTGTTGCACTTGAGTAAATTTGTTTTGTTTTGCCGTGTAATGCCTGCCCCACCCTTGTTTCTCCTGTTTTTTTTTTTTTGGTTGCTGTTCTACTTAAATGCAATTCTGATTTTCTTCTTATTGTTTTGGCATTATCACCGTTGTTGTTGTTATTGTTGTTTGAGTTTAATTTTTTTGGATGGTCTAGGGCAAGATGCCACACTGTAAATTGTGGTTAAAAAGAGGTTAAAGATAGACTGTGAAAGAGAGAGAGAGAGAGAGAGAGTGGGGTGGAAAGGGGAAACAAATTGAAACAAAATATTTTGAAATTACAACTGACAACTTTCAAAAACAAACGTCATTTAGATGATTTACATTTACTGTGTCATAATCAGTCTCATGTCAGCTACAATAAAAAAAAAATTTGAAATTATTTTTAATGAGGCTATAAAGTCAAGCCAACAATTTTGTGTTTTGCATGAGGAATAGAATTTGTTTTTCAGATACACATGGAACATGAATAATGGAGGGTTAGTAATTGTTTGACAATTGAGTTAATTAAACAAAAATTCTTTTTAATTGAAAATCAATTTTAATTGCGTACTTATTTATCTTCATCATCTACGCATTTTGCTTTGGAAACATTTATAATTTCATTGTGCCCTTGTAACAGGCAATAACTTCTCAGTTAATAATTTTCATTTCATAAAGAGGATTTTCTAAACTAGTAACAGTCCCACTCTTTTTCGTTTGGGACAGGCCAATGTGACTTATTATTATCCCTCAATGTACTTAAGGAACTTTTCAGATCTCAGCAAAAAACTGATAAATTTCTTGGCAATTGGAATAACTGCACAATAATTTTTGTTAAAGTCACCGGACGCCTGGCTAAGTCTAGCATCTCTCATAAGAGCCCACTATACAATGTCCAGTGATGATGAGTGTTTTCCGAGTAGCTCGAATTGCCCATGTGGACTTAAGAGAATCTTTTATCTTTTTGTCTTGATCAAGTTTTTAATGGAATTCCAAATATAACAAAATTTCCTTTAAGTCTAGGCCATCAAGACAAACTTTGTCGAACGCTTGAGAAAAATAAATGAGCAATATTTCTTTTCATCGAATCCCCTACTTGTAAAAATTTATGGATTCATCGAAGTGTTGGTCCGTATAGCACTTGTTCGTATTTAGTTAGACATCAGCAACTTTTGACAAATATTTTTGTGGAAAAAGTGTAATCTTTCGCTCTTCTGGGTAACATTCAAATCTTAAAAATAAAGATTTGCATGACGGTACCTTGCTACCGAGTGTATCAATACCAGAAACTATTTTGGACTTTCCGGCAATCTTATCCTTGACCTCTCAGAACTTTAACTTTAGAGATAATTCAGGTACCACAAAAGTTTGTGGCAAATCTTTGTAGAGTTCCACGCCAGATTGAATACAGTATGCAGTTGATCAACAGACAATTCACCCTGCTCGTCAATATTTCTCATCAAACGACCTATGGAATCTCGTAAATGAGGTTTAAATTTAACACGTCAGTTAAGGCTTTTAATCACAAGTCACGACTGTTTGAGACTGTTGTAGTTTTTGAAATAAGATAAAATTTGCCAGTTTTCAGAAGTTCCCGTAGCCATATTTTACATTCAACCCAAGCTAAGCTAAGCCTAAGCTTTGTTTCGCGTTCTCTTCGGAATCTCGTTGTTTTCAATTACTAGACTTTTTATGCCTATTGAGAAAACTCTGTCGTATTCCTTCTGCCTTCGGAAGTTGTTCTTATTTTTAGTTGTTTATTAAAATTTTCTGGATTTCGTAGCTGTATTCTTGTCCTGCAGTTCATGCCAAAACATGTGATGACAATTACAAATCATATGAATTTGATATCGTAGGAATAGAAAGCGACTGATTGGAAAACTAATCCAGTGTAGCTTTAACTTGGTACCTGTCTTTGAGTATGTTTTCGGCAACTCCAAAGTCAATCACTGCCTAGGGCCTAATAATGGCTACCCAATAGAGACGTCATTATTGGATATCGTGGAGACGAATAAACCGATGCTATTAAAAACGTTTTGTGCTTGTAAGTACTTTTTACGCAGGTCACACAATGAATGATGCTTCAGTCTTGACTTTATTCGTATAGTCTACCTCGTAGGAACTTGCAACCAATTCGTCTATAACACTTGCAAAATTTCATATTGACTATCTATTACAATGTATTTGATTTCATTTTTATGTTGGGGAAAAACAGAACAATTAACAGTTCATCGGTTGCAAATTATTGCTGCCATCAAAGTAGACTGCATTGTCAGCATTTCTCGCATTGTGCTGATCATATTAATCATAAAACTGTACCACGACGACTGGCGTAAAATTTGAAGAGACCAGAAAGGACGAGAATAAAACGATTGAAAAGTTAAAAGCACAACATTAAGTTTTCTAAAGAGATTTAAGCAATTGCTTTGGCACAAAATATTTCCCACAATTTGATTGAGAAACAGGCTTGAAGTTGCCGTAGTCTAGTAGGTAGTGTATTGGCTTATTAGCCATGAAGCCTAAAACCTCAAGTTCATAAAAAATTAAAAAATATTTCTTCGCGACTTCCTCTCAGCAGATTTCTGGCAAAAACTCTGAGAGCAAATAAAATTGCTATGAAAAGGTTCTCAGAAGTCTGTTATTCGGAGTCGACTTTAAACTATTGGTATTAAATTAACACACACAACTTTAGGTGGTGGTAGAAGCTAGGTCGTAATCCTGACTGAGGGGTTGTAAATGACCAATTATGTTATGAATGTAATGTAGATACTGGTGTTTTGCTTTTACATCGCTTAACATTAAAATTATAAACATAAGTTACAAAAACATGACAATGCAGTAAACAAACCTGTTTACACATTATCGTACTGTTTAATATGACAACAAACACCAGCATAAAAAACTGGTAAACAACTAAACAAAAATACACTAGCAACATTACAAGAATAAATGAAAACAACAATGTTTACATTTATCGAGATTTCGAGGTGGTGAAGTCATGAAGACGCGGTGTGTTTGAAGAGAGTAATCGTGGTTTGAAGATCTCTGTTACTAAGATCTGTCGAATAATTGCCTAGTAATTATTATTGTTTATGCAAAGGGTATAAACAGAGGAATAACAAAGAAGAGCAATTGTTGTTGTATACATCAAGTTGTGAACAGTGGCACACAGAATTGTGCGAATAATAAAGAAATTTAATTAAAACTAAACACAAATTTATTTTTATTTTATTTGCAATCTACGAGCTCATATTTTAAACGTCTTTAAAAGGTAAAAACGTAACATTATGTATACAAGCTTGATAAAACGCTTCTGCAGAAATGAATATTGATTTCATAAAATGTACTGTCGTACTGCAATCGAGACAATTTTATAACCAAAGAGATTAAGTTTCGTTCGCTTAGTTGCTTTTGTGGTATCAGCAATCAGTTAGGATTCTAAACAATTGATAAAACTGCATTAAATTCCTTTATAATCGGAAACTAACTATGAAAATCTATGAAAATAAATACAATTATGTTGAATTTCTTCATTACTTTTAATATTCACAAATTTTAAGCCTCAGTTACAACATTTCGAAAAGGATTATGAACTTATGGCATCAAAATAAAAAAAATAAATAAAAGCGTCATCCAATTTATGTATTACAGGCTGTAAATCCTTACATAAAGAAAATTGAACGTACATTTGTCATAATTTCTAATCCAATCAGTAGTACCACCATTCAATAGCCATTATAAGTAAACTAATTTCGTCAGATGACAACCCAATTCTGCTCTACTCTATGGAAAAACATAACAAACATACTGCAACACTTTCATGCTGCTTCTAATGCGCCATGAAACTCTTTATGGAGTTATGGATGGGACCAACAGACTATAAGCTCAGACAAATACATAAAAAAGCTGTACAAACACTGTTGTATTGTAGCCGGTATTTGGTTGGGGCACCATGATTTATGTAATTCGTGATTATCTCACAGTTTTGGACACTTGCGGCTTTGCTGTTGTTATTTTGTGTTGTTTATGTCCTGCTGCTCTTGTTTATTCCCTCCCTTTTTTCGTTCTTTTCTTTTTCGTGCTCTTTTTAGCGTTTCGAATAGACACAGGACGAGTACAAAAAAAAAAAAGCAATCCAAAAAAAAAACAAATTTTTGCGTGTTTAACCGCAAGAAGGTTCATTGCATTTGTGTTAGATGAAGATGATGGGCCCATTATGGTCAAATATTTTCAACTACTGACTGCATTTGTTTCAAATTTCAGCAGCGTCAAAGTGACAACAATGGCTCTTGCCCAGTTGCCATTGCTGGTACTAAACCAGTTTGGGTTGGAAATGACTAAAGAGACTGGATTTCTGTAAAGGGAACACACAATGGCTGGTTAGCAAAGAGGATGTTGTAAAATTAGAAGGTCCTTCTGGTTTTCCAAAAAAAAAAAAAAAATAAAGAAAAATAATTAAATTCAATTTGTTGCTACTGGTGCTATTACTGCTACTGCTGCAGTTGTTTGTTGCATGAGAAAATGTTGTTCATCAAAGCCAAGTAGCAAAACAAAAAAAAAAAATAAATTATTGCAACAGTAAATTGCCATTAAAATACATGAAGGACTTTAAGGATTTATTTATTTAAGTTTTTGGCATGAAATTAAGGAGAAGTATGCTTGTAAATAATTAAACTTTAAGGTTTAAAGCTTAAAGTTCAGCATTGCAACAGAGAAAACTTAGATTACATGAAATATTATATATTATATATACTGTTACGTTTTTACCTCTTAAAAACGTTTAAAATATGAGCTCGTAGATTGCAAATGAAATAAAAATAAATTTTTGTTTAGTTTTAATTAAACTTCTTTATTATTAATCGCACAATTCTGTGTGCCACTGTTCACAACTTGATGTAACAATAACAATTGTTTTGTTTGTTATTCCTTTGTTTACACATAAACAATAACAATTACTAGACAATTGTTCGACAGATCTTTGTAACGGAGATTTTCAAACCACGATTACTCTCTTCAAACACACCGCGTCTTCACACAAGACTGACTGAAATTCACTAACTCACTCGCCTACTTTGCTTACCTCTTATATGGCAGGGTAACAGTCTGTTGAGTGTTCTTGAAGGCAAACGTTCACGACTTCGCCTTCTCGAAACATCTAAACATCGTTGTTTACATTCATTATTGTTGCTTGTGAATTTTGTTTACAAACAACTACAACTGTTTTTCTTTGTTATTCCTCTGTTGATACCCTTTGCATAAACAATAAACGATTATTTGATAGATCTTTGTAACAGAGATCTTCAAATCAGAGTAATCGTGGTTCAAACGCACCGCGTCTTCACAGAAGACTGACTGAACTTTACTAACTCACTTGCCTGATTTGTCTTGCCTTTATTATAGCAGGGTAAACAGCTTTCTCGAAATCTCTCTAAATTTAAAAATCGTTGTTTACGTTTATTATTGTAGTTTTGTTGGTATATGTATTTTTGTTTACTTGTTTACCATTTTTTATGCTAGTGTTTGTTGTTATATTAAGCAGTACGATAATTTGTAAGCAAGTTTGCTTACTTGCATTGTTTTGTTTTTGTAGCTTTTGTTTATAATTTTAATGTTAAGCGATGTTGAAGCAAAACAGCAGTATCTAAATTTTTTCATTTTCGTAACAATACAATTCGAAATCCTGTTGGGACTCCCAGAATCCTCTCCAAATCTCTACACCTAATTAAGCTGTATAGGTTGATCAGTGTGGCGTTCTAGGTTTCACAACAGTTTAAAGCAATTGATCTGACGTTTGTATTTAAAACGATCTTGACTTCAAGACATTCTTCAATCATCCAAATGCTTCCTTTACAAACTTGATAGGATTTTTTAAATCCATTTCATTCTAATGCTACTCAAACAGCAAAAGTACTCCTCATCCTCTACGACATTTTCGCCGATATTGAGAGTCTTGAATGTATGACTCTCTTTACTTCTGTTTTCAGTACGTTAATAATTAGTTTCCTTATCTACTATAGAGCTTTGCCTGGAAAATTGGTGAGAGGAAGTCTTCGAAAGAAATATTTTTTAACATTTTGTTTCGTTCGAAATATCAAAGCCCATAGTTCAATCACGGGTTCGCGTCTAATAAGCCAGCACACTACCTACTAGACTACGACTGAACAACACTGTTAAGTTTGACATGTTCGTATAGATGCGGGACAGCAGACAAATGTCTTCCTTACCGAATCCTGACCCTATTCTTCTGCAAGGGCTTTTGCCATATCTTCTTACATACATACATACATAATTAGTCATACATACATACATTTGTCAGAATTACTACCTAACTTCACACACCACTTATGTTATGTGTGCTAATTTTATACATGAGTGGTGGGACGTACAGTATAAAGTCGATTCCGAACGACAGAGTTTTGAGAAACTTTTCATGTCAATTTTTTTCTATTTACTCTCAGACTTTATGCCAAAAATCTACTGAGAGCAAGTTGCCAGAGAAATATTTTTTCATATTTTCGTTTTGTTGGGGATGTCTGACCTGGGAGTTGAACCGAGACCTCACGTCTAATAAGTCAACACACTACCTGCTAGACTACAGCGACTTTATTCATTGTCATATGCTCTCAAGTTTACATGATACATGATACTAACCGCTCTCTTCTACACAAAAACTTGAAATGTCATACATCTTGTCTAATCGTCTGAAATCCATATATGAAATCCATCATATGAACCTACTACCTATTGACTAGAAAATATCAATCAATACGAAGATTTTTTAATTATCATTTCCAGTTGCTCAGTTTAAGTCAAACTAATCCGGTAAGTTGTGTGTTAGGTTATAAGACAAGAGGCCGTGGTTCAAGTCCCAACTCAGCTACCTGGAACAAAACGAGGTATGAAAACATGTTTCTTTATTATTTCTCTTTTTATTCAGAAACTAAGTGATCTTTGCACTTTTAGGCAAATGCAGAATGAATGCATGAAAAACATCTAGTTTTCTTTTAATTTTAAAAGAAAAAAATTTTAAAAATTGCTACGTAACATGCATGAGTCTAATAAAGTTACAGTTTATGTCCATTAACCTCTAAAAGCATATCAAAATTATGAGACATTTTTCCTTTGAAAACCAAAAAAAAAAACAAAAAGAAAAAATACTCCCTTCTTTTATGCTTTCTTCCTCTTGCAGGGTTTCCTTAAAAGCTCAACTCAACTCAACTCAACTCAACTGGCTGCATTGTTTGACATGCGAAAATTTTTCAGATTCTTTTTGTTGTTGTTTTTTTTTTTTTTTTTGGAGACCATGTACACGCGTAAATCAGCATTAAATCAGTGACAAATGCTGCCATAAAAATTTGTTGCCATTAATTTTCACTTCAGGACATTGTAAAACCCACAAATGTTCATACATACCATGGAGGATACAATAGACATACACATATACACACATACGTACACACAGAAAGAGAGAGATAGAGAGAGAAGGCCAGTAAAGATATAATGAAGCATACATACAGACATATTTTATACATATTTGAACTTGGTTTACCGCTTTCCTCTATGTTGGTTACTTTGGTTCATGCTGCAAGTCCTTTGGCTGTGTGTTATTTGTTCTTATGACTGGCTGGCTGGCTACTCTTTGCAAAGACAGGAACATTGGCTTGAAACACAGTTTCTTTTCGATTTTTTCCTTTTTTTTGTATTTTATACGTAAATTTAAGTGCTTGTAAGTGTATGTATTTAACAGTGTGTCTATGCGTGTGTTCAGAACAATGGAATACTTGACTGGCATGGCTTGAGTTAATAAAACATTAACTCATTCATTCATTCGTTCATTCGTTCGCTTGTTTGGTTTTCCTTTTCATTTAACTCTCCAAGGAATTTTGTTCATTTTGGCCTTGTTATTCCATAACCAATATTAACGTACCTCTTTTCCACTTTTGGCTGATGGGCATTATATAAAATTCTCAACCATCTAGTAAATCTTGTTTAAAAAAAGAAAGTAAAAGGGACATAATGAGGCGCTGAGAGGTATAAACTTAACTTGGAAGGCTATTGCATATTTAAGTCTAGCTTGTGAAAATACCGTTTGTTTGGGAAAAAAAACAAGTACTAAACACTTATCAAAGACTTGAGGAGTAGCCATAAACATAAAGCGGAATAATGTTGTTACGTTTTCACTTTTTAAAAATGTTTAAAATATGAGCTCGTAGATTGCAAATAAAATAAAAATAAATTTGTCTTTAGTTTTAATTGAAATTCCTTATTATTCGCACAATACTGTGTGCCACTGTTCACAACTTGATGTAAACAACAATAATTGCTTTTCTTTGTTATTCCTCCGTTTATACCCTTCAAAAACACACCGCGTCTTCACACAAGACTGACTGAACTTCACTCACTCAGTCGATTGCTTTGCCTTGCCTTTTATATGGCAGAGTCAACAGTCTGATGAATTTTCTTGAAAGCGAAAGTTCATGACTTCGTGACGTTGTTGTTGTCTGTGTATTTTTGTTTACTTGTTTACCATTTTTTTTTGCTGGTGCTTGTTGTTATATTAAGCAGTACGATAATTTGTAAACAGGTTTGTTTACTGCAATGTTTTGTTTTTGTGGCTTATTTTTATTGTTTTTAATGTTAAGCGATGTAAGAGCGAAACATCAGTATCTGAATTTTTCATCTTCGTAACAATATTTCATTTGCTTCTCTTTTTTCATGTATTTAAAGGCTTTATTACTGGGCAATTGACAAGCAACTGTTGTTGCATGTAAACTTTCAAGGCCGAAAATATTTCTTCCTGAACTTAAGTTTGTTCTGTTGAAAATCTTTTTCTCTTAAGCCAATAAATCGTGTATGAAAAAGACTACAATCCTTTCAAGAGTAGTGGTCTCAAGATATTTATGCCAATGCTTGCTTACCACTTCTCTGGTACACAATAAAAAACTCCTAAAAAAGCCATCAAAAGGCTTTCATTTTTTTTAAGAAAATCTTTAACATTGCAGTCCTTATCAACTCTACGTTAAGAGATTGCCATCTTTATGGGAAATTGCTATACCTGCCAGCCTTTAGAGAATAACAATACCACAGGGTATGACAGACAAAAAAAGACCTTCCTTCACACATAAAAAATATAATTTTTTATTAAGAAAGAAAATTTTTATTGCATTACCGGCCATTTGATTTGAAATCACCAACTCATTTATTTAATTTATGGCCCTTAAATTATGCTGTTGATAGCCCAGCTACATACATATGTATATTGCAAAGGGTCTCCTTAATTTGCTCGCTAAGGTGGTGTTTTGGTATTTTTGACATCATTTTCCGCTTTCGCTTTCACTTACGCTTTATGCAATAATTTAATGCCGTTTTAATCATGACTTCAAGGCGGACAACACATACACAGACAGACAGATGGTGTCACATGCCGTACACAAATACTCAAAGGAATTTAAGAGATTTAACCACACAAATATATCGGGAAATAATTTATGTAAGCCGTGGCTGGCTCAGCTAAATATGCCACAGAGACGAGGGGAATAAACAAATGCAATGGAAGTGGTTTTTGATTTTCTTATAGAATTTGATTTATTTCAGTCATTTGATTTGAATTTAAAAAGCTTTAAAGACAAAATCAAGATTTATTACGAGAGAGTCATTGCGCATTTGTAAGCCATAAGGTGAAAAGAGTCGATCGATATTTAAAGCAAAGTAGTAGATGATCACAAAGTGAGTTTCGATAATAATCTACCAGACATGGTCATTGTTTATACGATAATTCAGCACTGCATACAGTAGCGGAAAGCAAATAGTTCTCTGTTAGTTATGAGAAACAAACTAAGAGAAGTGTGGCAACTCGTGACAGATTTTATACAAAAATTCTCCCGATAGATATAAGTGGTAGTTGGCTTATTATGCTTAAGGCCGTATTATGCAGTTCAAACCCCATATCAGACTACCAAACAAAGCGAAATATGAAAAAAAAATATTTCTTCGGCGACTTCTTCTCAGCAGATTTCTGCCTAAAACTCTGAGAGTAATATAAAATTACCATGAACAGTTTTTCAATAATCTGTCATTCAGAAATGACTTTAAACTGTAGGTCCCGCCACTCATGTATCAAATTAACACGCACAACATAAGTGGTGTAAGAAACTAAGTCGTAATCCTGACTGAATGGTTGTAACGACCAACTAACGGGTGATTTTTTAGCTATTATCTTTTAGGCAACACTGGTTTAAACAGCTCACGCACGTTTCGTGTTTTGTTTCACTGTCAAACATCTTCAGTTTGGTCTATAATTTAACCATGAATCGTCTTACAAACGAACAATGCTTGCAAATCATTAAATTTTATTATCAAAATGCGTGCTCTGTCAAGAAAGTTCATTGCGCGCTTCTTTCATTTTATGGTCAGTTTAATCGACCCACTGAAGCGGCTATTCGGGCTGTTGTGACTAAATTTCGCACCAAATTTACATTGTTGGACATTAAACCACCAACACGCTTACGTAGAGTGCGAACTGAAGAAAATATCGCAGCTGTATCGGCCAGTATTAATGATGACCATCAATTATCGATTCGTCGGCGTTCGCAGCAACGTGGCCTCTGTTACTCAGCAACGTGGAAAATTTTGCGGAAGGATTTAGGTGTGAAGCCTTTCAAAATACAGCTGGTGCAAGAATTGAAGCCGAACGACCTATCGCAACGCAGAATTTTTGGTGAATGGGCTCTTGGAAAGTTGGCCGAAGATCCACTTCTTTATCGAAAAATTGTGTTCAGCGACGAAGCTCATTTTTGGCTCAATGGATACGAAAATAAGCAGAATTGTCGATTTTGGAGTGAAGATCAGCCAGAAGCATTGCAAAACCTACCAATGCATCCAGAAAAAGTCACAGTTTGGTGCGGTTTATGGGCTGGTGGCATCATTGGACCGTACTTCTTCAAAGATGCTGCGAATTGTAACGTAACTGTGAATGGTGAGCGCTATCGTGAGATGATATCCAACTTTTTTTTGCCCAAAATGCAAGAGCTTGACTTGCATAACATGTGGTTTCAACAAAACGGTGCCACATGCCACACAGCACGCGTAACGATGGACTTATTGAGAGGCGAGTTCGGTAAACATTTTATTTCACGTTCGGGACCCGTCAATTGGCCGCCTAGATCGTGGGATTTAACGCCTTTAGACTATTTTTTGTGGGGCTATGTTAAAGCTCATGTCTATACAGACAAGCCCGCTTCAATTGACGCATTGGAAGACAACATTGAAGCATTTATTCGTGAGATACCGGCCGAAATGTTTGAAAGAGTATGCCAAAATTGGACTAAGCGGATGGACCATTTGAGGCGCAGTCGCGGTCAACATTTGCATGAAATAATCTTCAAACATTAAATTATATGGACCGTACTATCGATTCAAATAAAGATTTCATGCATTTTTCTGAATTTTATGTGTTTTTTAATTGAAAAATTTTCCTATAGCTCTTAAAAAATCACCCATTATATATATATGTACATACATATGTATGTAGTTCCTCTCAGTAGTCCTTTAGCAAAAAAAAGCTGTGGGTAAATAAAAGTCGATGTAAAAACTTTACATTCTTCCACTCATGGATAAAATTAACACACACAATATAGCTGTTGTTAGCAACTAGGCTGTAATCGTTCCAAAAAGGGTCGTTATGACCAATTTAGTAGCTAAGTAATGGCTTTTCCACAATCACTTCTGGTTCTCCGAGTTTCAGACTTGGCATTTTTGCTTGTTGACGTAACCAACGTTTGAGAAACAAGCTTTATCGCTAAAAAGATTTTCTTTTTAGAGAAATCAGCATTGAAAATCTGTTGTGAATAGTCAACTGGCTTTCATTGTGGCGTGAGTAGGACTTTATATGGTCAGAATTGCAAATCCAAATGAAAAATATGTCATAATGAGCCTTAAGAAAGGCCCAATTGATGAAAACGCCGGGAAAGTAACAAGTTTTGATTATCGTTTACATTTTCTATAAAACAAGCGATAGTTTCGGATGTGTGGTCATTGATATGTTACATCGAACGGACAGCCATAATCATATCGTGGACATGTTTGTAGCACCATATTTATTGCCAATTTTAACAATTTTTACCCGTTCTTTGCTCGTAAAACGATTCATATTCGTAAATGCAAATGCATTCACTAAGGATATGACAGTTCAGTTGAAGGATATGCAACATGCTGACATCTGCTGACAGATCGACAATTTTGATAGTGTGCATTCAACGTTTTTTAATTAAAGTTGAATTAACCTCTTCAGGGACGATTTTTTTTATGGTGACAAAAAAATGATTAAATTTTGTTTTCTTTTTAAATTAATTAACTTTATTTTGATAGGAATTCAAAAAGCAAAAAAAAAAATAAAATTCACAAAAAGGGATAACGTCCACATTTGTGGCCACTGAGCGTTAATGGTAACATATGTGTGAAATGCTTTCATACATTCCGGGCATATCAGGCATATATATTCTTAACATTTCTCACAAATGTAGAGTCCGTCTTACAATATTTTTATTGTGACATCTGGGGGGATTTTTCAGTACCTTGTATTTAGGATAATGACTTATACCGTCCAGTCTGATTCCAAGGTTAACTTTAGTGCAGCTGTTAGTTTTTTTTAGATAGTGATGGTAAAACTTATTATATTAAATATATCTGATATTATTTTTTTCAAATATTAACGATTTCTTGATATAATCCAATAAAACAGATTGTCAAAGAATTATTTGACATTTTTTTTAAGTATCCAAATATGTACCGGAAATAATATCATCAGTGCAGACAAACGGTAAAATGTTTACTTCTCTTGTTAGAAGATATGGTAGTCAATAAGTTATTATCAAATTTTTGTTGCTTTTATTATTATTACAATTATAATTAAAAAAAATGAAACGTCCACATATGTGGACAAGGGCGTGAAGAGGTTAAAATTAAAAGAAAACTATTTTCATAAATTTTACTACAAAAGATCGTGTATATTCTGTATACCATATAATGTAAACAATATTATGATTAAAATTCGGTTTTAATTTCTTTCTTTAATACGAACACAAATGCTTAAAACAATTGACAATAAAATTATTGCACATTCATCAACATCATCATTATCATCCTCATCATCATCATCAGTAGAAGAGTCATTGTCATTACCTTGTTGAACTCAATCTTAAAGTATGATTTTGTTCTGATGTTCAATGATTCCAATGTCGGAATACATTTCTATTCATCGTACACAATTCATTCATCATCAGTAGCATATATGTATAAGCTGACTATGAATACGAATCCAAGTACTACACAATACATGAGCTTATGAATGCCAATCAATAGACTCTTAAACATCAATTAAAGACTGGAAAAAATTTTTGATGTTGAACCTCCATACATATGTATATACACACATTCTAAAATACACTCATACATAGCAAACATATTTCATTACAAACCAATTTTCATTACCAGCGCCAACAACAATAAATAAAAAAATCATTTTCCTTAATTTTATATTTTTAAACCTGATGTTGTTGCTGCTTTTGTTGTTGTTGTTGATTTATTTCTATTTTTAGTGAAAATTGCCTGCAGCCAACCAGCCAGCAAAAGCAGCAGTTGTAGTGGCAGTAATAGCTTTAGGGCCAGATTATATTTTTATTGGCATAAATATTCTCGAAAAAAATCAAAAAAAAAAACAAAAAATTTTCATTTAATTTTCCTTAACTTCTCTTACGGACAGCATTCATACGAAAATTATTTATTTTTAACTGATTTGACTTCACCAGGTTTGAGATTGAGTTCGAGCTGCAAGTGCCAGGTATGGGAGTATGAGGAGAATCATGATTTAAAGCCAAGAAATAAATTGATTTTCCGTGTTTTTTTTTTTTTTTTGATTTCTTTTGTTTATGTTTTTATTGTTTTTATTGTTGTTGTTGTTATTGAGGCAATTTCATGAGCAATGAACCAATAAACTGACTAATTAAAATTATATAAGCACTTTGGGAAAATAAGTTTTTTTTTTTCAATAATAATTGAAAAATATTTACTAATTAAATATGCCCTGTTGAGTGTGTGATGTTGTTGCCATTATAATTTAATTTTTCGGAATACATTTCGGATTGCAGATAAACAAAAAGAAAGAAGCTAAACTAAAAGATTTAATTTTTAATGAAATATTTAATGGTGCTGTGATAGAATTTAAAATTAATAATTAAAGACTTTAACTGTAGGAAGATAAAGAGTATTGAAGATCAGGTCAATGCTTATTGACAATTTATACGATAAGAGCTTACATATGTAAAGTCAGATAGAAAGTATTACAGAATTCTATTCGTATTTTAAAAATGTGAGTAAAAATTTAACGACAGAATCTCTTGCCTTTAAACGATAAGCAAAATACCAAAATACCGCCGGATAATGGTACTATTTTTAACTGATCCTGAGATTTGTCGTTGTACTATTATTGTTCGATAGTTTACGGAACCAGTTGAATCCTTTTTGTCCCCTACATTGCGAATAATGCTCTCGGTGGGACGGTTATGGCATTTAGAGAGAGCCATAACTAACATAATAGCACGGCTGTCGGATTTCTTTCCCTATTTTCTCTCATTGTCCTATACATATATACATAATTGGACATTACAACCCCGGGATTAAGACCTAGATTCTCACCCCACTTATGTTGTGTGCGGTAGTTTTAAATATGAGCGGCGGTACCTACTGTTTAAATTCGATGCCGAACGACAGATGTTTTGAGAAACTTTTCGTGGCAATTTTATTTAATCTCAGAGTTTATGCCAGAAATCTGCTGAGAGGAAGTCGACGAAGAAATAATTTTTCATATTTTGTTTTGTTGGAAATGTGTGACCTGGGGTTTGAACCGTCTAATAAATCAACACAATACCTGCTAGACTACTAATCAAATTGTCCATTCAGTAATCTCTCTTATACTGCCAGGCAGAGAATATCACCAATAACGAAAGTATACGCTTAACAGGCTTCTTTCCGCCTACAAACAATTCAGAAAACCAAACATATCTTCACTGAAGTAGTGTTTCTAGGCAACATCGCTTCAAGACCTGTGGCAGGAGCCATTATACGGAATATACACCACCATCCTTAAGTTTAATTATATTATATTATAGGCTCTGTTGTAATATCCGTATGACTAGAGGATCACATGTCTGTAATTGGCAACAGCAATTCTCTCTCATCCTTAAAATTTTTTGAAAGTATGGATCTTCCTCTAAGTCCCCTCGGCTAGCCAACATTACCAACATTCCTCCAAGTGCCGGAGAATAACTGAGAAGGTGGTGTAGGGTCAATGGATAGGTATTCTAGTAGATGTTCTGCTAAGGTTTACTTACGCTGTTACTTACGCTGTTACTTACGCTGTTACTTACTCTGTTACTTACGTTGTTACTTACACTGTTACTTACACTGATACTTACCCTGCTACTTACACTGTTTCTTACGCTGTTACTTACGCTGTTACTTACGCTGTTACTTATCAACATTCCACCAAGTGCCGCAGAATAACTGAGAAGGTAGTGTAGGGTCAATGGATAGGTATTCTAGTAGATGTTCTGCTAAGGTTTACTTACGCTGTTACTTAAGCTGTTACGAACGTAGTTACTTACGCTGTTACTTACACTGTTACTTACCCTGCTACTTACCCTGCTGCTTACGTTGTTGCTTACGCTGTTACTTACACTGTTACTTACCCTGCTACTTACGTTGTTACTTACGCTGTTACTTACACTGATACTTACTCTGCTACTTACACTGTTACTTACGCTGTTACTTATCAACATTCCTCCAAGTGCCGGAGAATAACTGAGAAGGTCATGTAGGGTCAATGGATAGGTATTCTAGTAGATGTTCCGCTAAGGTTTACTTACGCTGTTACTTACGCTGTTTCTTACGCTGTTACTTACCCTGCTACTTACGTTGTTACTTACGCTGTTACTTACACTGATACTTACCCTGCTACTTACACTGTTACTTACGCTGTTACTTGCGCTGCTTCTTACGCTGTTACTTACCCTGTTACTTACGCTGTTACTTACGCTGTTACTTACGCCGTTTCTTAGTAGTTTATTCAAGATTTCATCTCAAATTCAAGAAAATAATTTAAAATATTCACTCTTTAACTCTCTTCAATTTTCAGTATGATTCAATACAAAAGACGCCGCATATCATAACTTGCGTTATGTGATCCGCTAATTTTGAGTAGAATTCTTGGCAAAATGGGAATTGATTAAGAATTTCACCTGAGCAAGACAAAGCAATGCCCCATCATCATGCAAATATGCCACACGAATGAAACAAGAAATGCAAATATTTACAAAGGAACACATGCATGCAAATAACCTCCAAAATATCTTCTTCGAATGTTTGATCTCTAGGCGGAGCAGTCTACGTTTCTGCTGCACTCATTATTGAAATTGCCAGTTTTCAGTCGGTGATACTGAAATCATGGCACTAAGAATGCTTTGCTATTAAGGGAGTAGCAGAGACAATAAATTGAAGCCACCGGCATTTTATTATTCAAACGCGCCAAAAGGATCAGTAATATACGGTCATGTGGCAAGGTGATGAGTTTTACAGACATAGACCCACAAATAAAGAAACCGAATTGAACTGTAAACGAAAACAATATGTGAAGTTTAGAAGGTGGTTTCGACACATTGCCTCTAAGGTAAGGATGTGTGTGTGGGTGTGTGTGTCTGAGGCAGGGTTTTATTATGGTGTGACACAGTTAGTTACACGCACAGTTTGCACGTAGTTGAACATGTCACTTAAGTGACCCCTGGCTTTACGTGTATACATACGCGTAATACACACACACCTATACAAACAGGCACGCACTATAAGTTTATCGTAACAAAGTAAAGCGACAGTCAGCCAAGCAGGCTGGCAGGCAGACAGACATGCTGTTGAAATTAAACTCAAAACTTAACAAATACAAAAGCTCATCACACACACACATACACACACATACACCTTTACGCTCGTAATCACTTTATAAAGTTACATATCATGTAAGCGCCCCTTCGTATATTCGTATGTGTATATTCGTATGTGTTTGTGAATATGACTGAGTGTGTGTAAGTTTAATAATAAATTGCTGTATTCAACTCATATGTTGACCAACACTAATCAACTTGAATTCTTATCTTCACAATCCCGCCATTATAACGTGATTGTTGTCGTCTTTGTCGTTGTGCCACTTCAACTAACATTGGCCAACGTTGGAATTTCAAGTATTACCCGTACAGTCAGTGTCTGTAGTAGTAGCTGTGGCAGATAGAAGCAGCAGAAGTTTTGTAACAAAATCAATTTGTAGCAATAATTACGTTTAAAGAGTTACACATGCCATATGTTGCTCGAAGCATTCAAAAGAGAGTTTTTTTTTTATCATTTTGTTGTCTGTGTGTGTGTGTGTGAAACAAACAAGATGAAAATCCTTTCGACTTTCTTTTCATATTTTTTTTTTTGTTTCTTTTTCCCATGATTCTGTGGCTGTTCAGTGTTAGTACTGCTGCTTCGGCTGCTTGTTCTCGTTAAGTTGCTTGCGGCAAATTTCTAATAATAAAATAAAAGTTTTTCATTAAAAAAATAACCCAAGACAGATTGATGGTTAGACAGACGAATAAATACATGATTGGATAGGACTACATAAAGTACACACGAACACGGCTGGCGGTTGGTTAAATGAACAAATGGACAGTCAGGAACGTGTACCGATACAGAATGCCAGACGGGCATTGGCTTAAAAAGAAGCCAAGAAGAAGACGAAGATAAAGACAAAGTCTTCAAGTAAATTTATGAGGACGAAGGTATGCGTTCTTTATTAGGGGTAATAACTTATGACACAAAACGGTGTTAATTTCTAAAATTGTTTGTTTTCCTTCAATTCATAAATGTTTTCTGATCTAATTTCAATTTAATTGATGACTCTGTGTTATTTATTTTATTCTACGATCCCTTTACAGAATAGAACGAACAAAATTACCTTTCGCTCAGTTTATATTTCATGTAACTCAGCTTTGGCAACTTCGAGAAGTTTACTGTTGATTTGTTATTGTTATTCTTGTGTTTTTTATATATCTTTTTCATGTTTTTGTTGTTGTTGTAAACTGATTTTATTTATTTCTATTCTTGTAATATCTTTATTGTTATGAACAGCAAGATTTATCGAATGTATCCTTCACATACATATGTCCCTGAGCAGATTGATTTACACAGACAATGAATTGTAGGCAAATTATTGAAGAGAACTATCAATATTTCCCACCTATAGGGATCTCTCAAGCCGCAATAAGATTACAAATTTAGAATTCACAGCTAACATTTCCTGGGTAGAAGACAGGACCCACTTACCCTCTTGGTTACGCTGAACCTGTATCAATACAAAGAGGACAAAAAACATCACTTTTTCTTTCTCGCCAAGACATATACTACGTGCTCAATATCTTTATGGCACACTACCGACATACAACTTTCGAGTTGAAGGTGGAGGAAAACGATTCGCACAAAAACCTCTGAAAATTTTCGAAATATTTGGAAATGGAAATGACATTAAACAATGAATGCAGGATGTAAATGAATTGATCCTAATGGTAAGCATAAGCGTCTGACCTCATGAAGTATTTTACTGAAACTGGCATAATGAAGTAGACGAAGCGAGAACCTCAATTTATTGCGTCCAGTAATGAGGTAAAGCGACCTAAACTATTCTAAAGTAAAAGCAAATGATGACTGTAAACTTATTAATTGGAGAGACGTATAATAGTGAATTCAAATCAGGTTGACACATAAGTTATGGCTTTCACAGCAATAATAAATCTCCAGGCCTCAGTTAATATATCGTTAAAGAGAAACGGATATGTTAACATAGACGGTATACAGTTGTCACAAAGCATTGATAGACTGTAGCTGATGCTAGGATTATAATTGGTCATACAAAATTTTAGTCAGGATTACTACCTAGCTTCTCACACTACCCATGTTGTGTATGTTAATTTTATCAATGAGTTTCGAGATCTAAAGTTTAAAATTGACTGAAAGAGTGCGGTTTTCGAGGCACTTTTTTTTGTAATCGGACGTTGGCGAAAAAGTATTCTTTCCTATTTCGTTTCTTGAGAGGTCTGAGTCTAATAAGGCAACACTCTACCTACTACGGCGACTCCTAGAAACAACGCTCTCTATGAAAATCTGTTGTATTGTTGCATAAGGTGCAGTGGTGAGGGACTTTTCTCTTTACTTTCTTTTAGGATCATGCACTATCTGACATGGCTATTAAGTTCATTGATAATGTTATTCTTTCTGGAAGGAACAGAAGACAGGAAGCTTCCTAGATGGTTAAACTCTTTTTTAAATTCGAAAATAGAAATTTGATTAGCCTTCTTCCGAACTGGATAATTATGTTTTTGTATTTTATGGATCTGTAGTCATGCATTGTAAACAAGACTACAAGCCACCAATACGATAGTTCTTTACAGCTGTTTTTAGCATTGATAACTTAAATCATATTGTAGAAGAAACATAATTTTATTGATTTTGAATTCCACTTTTAGGGCCATTATTACAACTTGCCTTTAACTAAAGGGAGGATTTTAACCGGCAGATAAATTGTTTTTCATTATTATGAGTACCCAATAAGATAGAAGTGATCGTTAAGCTAAAGGGAAGATCATCCTACCTTTAACATTTAAAGGTCACTTTATGTTTGAACTTGCCATATCATATACTATTTTCGATATGGCAACTTCAAATTTAAACAAAATGAGCATATACAACAAAAAAACGAAGTCCGCTGTTGCCACTGCGTTAAAAAAAAACTTGTTTAATTGAGCAGTTTTATCGACTTTGCTTCGGCAGT
The DNA here is from genome assembly GCA_927399465.1 of Sarcophaga caerulescens. NCBI lineage: Eukaryota > Metazoa > Arthropoda > Insecta > Diptera > Sarcophagidae > Sarcophaga > Sarcophaga caerulescens. The sequence continues at coordinate 22,238,993 of OV656873.1, read as the reverse complement.
GCCATATTTTAATTTTATTTTATCTGTAAGTTGTAATAACGAAAATCAGTTAAAGGTAACTTTAGCTAAAGGTACCTTTAACTAAACCCAAGTTTAACGGCAAGTTATAATAATGGCCCTTAAAGTGTTTATGCTATCAATGACAATAATTACGAAACTGTGTCTTCTTAATCAATTTAAATTTCACACTGAATACCCCTAATAAATGAATACCATATTCTCTCTTTAGCATTCAATTACAAAATAAACTACAAACTCTCTATAAATTTCTAAGCGCGTGTAAATGTGTATTCCTATAGACATTATAATAAAAAAAAGATGAAAAAAAAAACTTCTCTTAAAGATACAGCAACACGACAACTTATGAATTCTCTAGAAGTAAAGAAAAAAAAAAGTAAAAAAAGGAAAAAAAAATTATTCGAAAAGAGAACAGAGAACAGCGGCAAAGAAAGTTTGTATATTTCCACCAGAGGAAAGAAATTATGAAATAAAATAAAGATTATCATAGTTTTACACGCACACTTGGGATTCTCTCTATATATATTGAGACAGACAGACGGACAGACATTTACACACGCCTACACTTACATATATAGAATAGTGAACAAGCAGCTAGAACCTAGACATTTATGTAGAGAGAGAGATAAGAGTGATTAGGTAGGAAAAGTACACACTCTTGTGGGATTAAATTAAAAGTATCGCTTAAGGTCTTTACATCAACGTGCTTACAATTATTTGTCCTTTTCTACTCTGCTCTTCTGCGATCTTTTTCCATTTCTTTTCCTTTTTTTTACTTTTGCCTTCGTTTTGCTTGTTATTTTTTTTTTTGTGTAGAAAAGTTAAAGAAATTACAATTAAATGCCAAGAAAGTGAAGAGGGCGAGGAAGAAAATAAAATAGTTTTTTTTTTCATTTTAATCTTATAAGGTGTGCAGTTGTTTTAATTCAAATAATTTAAGAATTCAATTCAATTTTATTTAAGATACATGTACACCTCAAACCCTTTTCTTAGCTAAGGTCTCAGCCACTTTCATATGAAATTTTTAATTCAAATAAAATTTCTCTTACACTTGTGAAGTCGATTTATTCATACCTCAAAATGCCCTGTATTACAGGAGGGTATGGTGGTCATATATTACTGTTCAAGTGGAGACTTTAGACATATTAATGTAGACTGTCTTTCCAATAAATTTATTAAAAATGAATGTTTCCTAATGAAATAATTGAACATTTTTTTGTCATACGATAACGATCAAGTGAATGGAACCTACTCAAGTAGTGCATTGTTATAGATGGGTCTAAATGAGTAATAGGAAACATTTTACGTTTTTACATTTTAGAAACGTTTAAATTATGAGCTCGTAGATTGCAAATAAAGTAAAAATAAATTTGTGTTTAGTTTTAATTAAAATTCTTTATTATTCGCAACAATTTTGTGTGCCACTATTCACAACTTGATGTAAACAACAACAATTGCTTTTCTTTGTTATTCCTGTGTTTATGTGCACAAACAATAACAATTACTAGGAAATTATTCGACAGATCTTTGTAACGGAGATCTTCAAACCACGATTACTCTCTTCAAATGCACCGCATCATCACGCAAGACTGACTGAACTTCACTAACTCCGTCGTCTGCTTTGCTTTGCCTTTTGTATGGCAAAATAAACAGTCCGATGAATGTTCTTGAAGGCGAACGTTCATGATTTGTCTTCTCTCTATAAATGTAAACATCGTTGTTTACATTCATTATTGTTGTTTATGTATTTTAGTTAACTTTATTCTTGTAGTGTTGTTTGTGGATTTTTGTTTACTTGTTTACCATTTTTTATGCTGGTGTTTGTTGTTATATTAAGCAGTACGATAATTTGTAATTTGAAGTAAACAGGTTTGTTTACTGCAATGTTTTGTTTTTGTAGCTTTTGTTTATAATTTTAATATTAAGCGATGTAAAACCAAAACACCAGTATTTAGATTTTTCATTTTCGTAACAATATGTGATCTGGTGGTGCAATCCCTTACGTTTACTTGTTTGATCATCGTGTTGTCTTATTTTGCAAAATTAGTTTTAAAGTCAACGTAGTCTAGTAGGTAGTGTTTTGGCTTGTTAGAGCCCGTAGTTCAAACTTTTAGTATCCAGAACAAAACGATACAAACAATTAATTCATTCGTCGACTTCCTCTCAGTAGTCTCCTGGCAATGACTCTGAGAGCAAAATAAAATTGCCATGAAAAGTTACTAAAAAACTTGTCGTTCGGAGTTCGAACAGTAAGCAGTGGCGGGACATACTCACGCACGAAATTAACACACACAACATGAGTGATATGAGAAGCTAGATTGCAATCCTGACTACTTTTTTTAACTTAAGTAAATAAGTTTTGAAGAATACTATGTCTCATTGAAACTTCATCTTAAAGTCTAAAATTCCTCCAAATAGGCACTCCAAACTCTCTTGATTTATTTACATTTGCTGATAACAAATGGTTTAAACTTTTTTCATTACCCCTTTTGAGTGGTCTGCTGTTAGTGTAGCAGTTAAGGTTGCACTGTCCTCAGATATTCCTTGATTCCTCGTGGCTTAGGGATTCAACGCTAGGGCCTCTTCTTTAAGCCCTCAGGTCTCTTTCAAATAGTGAGGCACAGTCATCTTTATATTCTAAATTTTTTACGTACCTTTTTTGATGAATTTCATCTAATAGCTGATGACGTTTGACATAAGCCTGATATCATATCCCTACAACCATTTGCTTCATCTGTATATTTATGAGCTACTCAATGCTGATTGAAATCGTTTGAATTATGCTCTTGCTCTGATGAGCCTGTTGTTTGCGTTCCTGTCTAAGGTTTGTTTTATAATGATGCCTAGACTGTTCCACACAGCATCAATATGACTGCAGAGTTCTGTAACTTTATCGTGATGCCTTTCTTTAAAGTCGAAGACTGAGATTAAGTCGCCGATGAAATATATTCAAGCTTTGGTGAAAAATGATACAGCATTTCTAGTAAGAGCCCTACTTTCCAACCACCTTAAATACAATTCTAAAGTATGGTGCTCTTCTTACAGATACTAAATAATTTATTAAACAAAATCAGTACAAAATATTAATACTTTTAAGACGATCCACGTGCAATTAATATAAAAGAACAAAAAAAAGAAATGCGAAAAAAAATTTTGAAATTAAACCTTCAATGCATTTTTCACTTGCATTATGTTCCTTATGTATACGGTACGTCTGTCTGGCAACTGTCGGCTCAACAAGCAATTACTGCTGGCACAGAGATGGGATGTGCTATATATACAAGCATACACAAATACAGACTCACTCCTTTATATTGTCTGTATATATGTACGTATATAAGCAGACTCACAAGACGCAATGATGTGATGAGCTAAGATGTGATGAGAAGAAAATCAAAAAAAAAAAATAAAGAAAAAAAATTATAGAAAAATAAAGAGCCAAGTAAAGCAAAGCAAAAGAAGAAGACGAAGGAGATGAAGAAGAGGTTAAAACGGAAACGGATGTCATCACTTTGATGAGTTCATCATGAAGGAAGGAAATCGCCAGAAATTAATTTTACATTTTTCCGGGCTTTGCAAAAAAACTTTTTAAGGCAAATGCATAAGGAAAGCCAAACACAAGGGCACACAGACAGCGAGAAGGCACACACACATACTTACAGGATTTACTCAATTGAAGAGGTGGATGACAGATGGAAAAATAGGGATAAGCCAAGAACAACAAAACCAATAAGAAAACAGAAAGCAAACAAAAATATAAGACCAGGTTTTAAAAGGCTTGTTTTGTTTTGTTTTTGCTTTGGTTTGGTTTGGTTAGGGGTTTAACAGTCACTGAAACTGAATAAACAAACCAAACACAACAGCAGCTAAACGAGAGAGAGGGAGAGAGATATTGAATGGCACACTGAATGACAAACAGATGAGCGAATGGACAGTCAGTCAGTCAGTTAGTTAGTCAGATTGAAAGGCATAGAGAGTGATAGACATTAATGAACATGAAAGAACCGTTAGTTATTTCCATTGTAGATGACATACACACACAGTTTGTCAGTTTGTCAGTTAGCCATGCAGTCAGTCAATATAAATTGCAATACACTTCCATACGATTGTAAATATAACACAACCATGTATTGATTACGATCAATACAACATCATAATGATGATGATGATAATGATGATGGCCATGATGGAGTTTAAAATGCAGTTTCTTGTTGTTACTTCATCAGGCTGCTGTTGTTGCCTTTTGCTGCCGTATTAACGTTGCCAGTCGCCTTCCAATAGTTTTCCTGCGATTTGTGGTAGCGAATGCCTGTCTATTACGTGATGAAGTGTATCCCTGTGTGTTCGTTCGAGTTGAGGCAATTGAATAATGGCATGGTGTTGCATGCATCTGTACATACATTCATACACAGTAAATTGTTGAAATAGTAAATTGGGTCACAGTTGCCATTATTACTTCTGATTTCTCTGCTTCTACTACTGACTCCTGTTCTGAATCGTTCTCTTCTTTTAAATTTTTTTTTTTATTTCTGCCTTGGATTTAAAGTTAAAAGATGACTTTTTTCCCTCTCTTTTTTCTTTCCTACTGCAACTATTTTATTACAATTTTCCTGGATATTACGGCTACAACAGCAGCAAAAAAAACTTTACAAATATTTTTGTTTTCCTTTGTATTGCCAACTAAGTAGAGTATAAAGGTACAAAAATGATGACGTTGGCTTTCGATTTTTCTTTTCTTTATATTTTGTAGTCGTAGTTGTATTTGTGTTTCTTCAAATTTTTACATCCTTTTTAAAGCAGGCAACAGCAGCTGCAGGAAGTATATAAAATTTATCATTGCACAAGTAACACCTGGCGTTAAAGAAATTTATTGAGTGTGTAGGAGATTTTTATTGGCATCTTCCGTTGACAATTGTTACACAAATTGCGTTAAAAAAAAGATTTTCAATGTTGAGGGTTTATGGCAGACTAACTACATCACTTAAGTGTGTTCATATTTTGTTTAACTAAAAGGGACACAGAAAAAGAAAAAAAAATTAGTTTTAAAATGCAATCATAAATATATGGTTATCCGTTTAGTGTTTTCATAAGCATCGGCTTAGCTAGGCTGTAATCTCTTAAATATCTCACAACTAAAAATTGATGGAACGAAGAACGCTTAAAAATACTCGAAACTTACAACAAAACTAATGATTAGAAAGTGACCCCTTTTCGAATATGACACGGAGTGTGATCCAAGGAGTTAGAACGGTTATAAAGAAATTTAAACAGATTACAAATGTGAATCAGGCCTTTGAACCATCACAATGTATGCAGTGCTGAAAATATCACGTCTGTTAGAGAAACCGCGTCAAATAATCAGAATTTGGCTTATTTTGTGCATCTTTACTGTACCCTTCTATCCATATAAAGGTCCACCATGGAACAATTAAAGCTGGCTGACCATTCACGATGCCGTAGATATGCTGATTGGATGCTTTATCAACAGGCTTTCAATGTTGAATTTTTAAATACAATTTTATTTCTTAGTCTATGTTCACTTTAAAAAGCAAAATTGGAGTTGAAAAGCTCATTCGAAAAACTGACTGTTTGGCCCCTAAAAGAGCCAGAGGGAGACTATGCCACCATCTCCAAATAACAATAGTTTTTGTTACATTTCACGAGAAGTTTCTAGTAAGATCATATCAATTAGCTACTTTGCAATTAATTTACTATGTCAGCAAGAGCATTTTCAGATAAATCAATCTACAGTGAGTGTCAAAAGAAACTGTACACTGGATAAAATTCTAACACTCACCAAACTCAACTTTTATCAGTTAAGAAGAGTGCCCTAAACAATTTGACAATATTTCGAAATTTTTTGCAATTTTTTTTATTTCAATTTTAAAAACTGGCAATGAAACAATTTTAAATTAAAAATAACTGTAATTTATTAATGTATATATTTTTTTCCGTGTACAGTTTCTTTTGAAGCTCACTGTATATACGAACATGTAGTTAGAGAACGAATTCCCTCCGTAATGCATTACGTGATCAACTGGCCAATTAACAACGAACTAATGTGCTCTACGAGCAAGACAAACACTATGTGAGAATATCTGATTTATTGGAATAAGTCCCCTTTATTTTACTAGAGCACATTGCATTGCAGTAGCGATACAGCACTGATAGCCAAGCAACATTGCAACGATATTTCCATTATTCTTAACCGTAGATCGAGCTTTGTATCAAAAATGATACATTTCAATTTTTGAGACTATATAACTTTAAGTCAGAAAAAGGTAGATGCCTGATATTTTTTGAATTCGTGAGCATTGTTATCGCCGTTATTTTAAACCAAATAAAAAAAGAAAATTTCAAACAGGGGTGAAAAAATTTAAAAACTTCATAATTCTGGCTTATGTATCATTTTTGATACATACGACTTTCCTAGAGATTCTTTGGTGTTGTGTATGTAATTTTTTTAAGTTTTTAAAGATTTTGTAAAGTTTTATCGTAAATAATACATTTTTTTATGGTATTTGAGAAGGAATTGATAGTTAAGTGTTGGGTGAAAGAGAAAAGGTTGAATTTTCTGTTCTGGATATATTCTTGAGATTGATTGAAGTAGCCGTAGTTTAGTATGATGCGTGTTGGATTATTAGACGTCAGACCGAGGTTCAAACCTTAGGTCAGACATTTCTAATTTACAACGAAGGTTGTATTCATCGATTTTGTATGTATTTATGTAATTTTCCTGCTGCTGAAGACTCTGGAAAAGAAGAAAAGAGAAGCTCGTCCTATGAACTGATGAAAGTATTGGCAGCAACAAATATGACAATATGATGTTTATCGCCAAAGATGGACTACTTGGAATAGAGAACCGTATGCCTTTAGTAGTCTGGGAAGAGAAAATATTACCAATTTTCATGCAGATTACTAGCAGGTGTTTCCTGAAATGTTGTAGAGTCTTTCTTACTGCTCTTCTCATATTTATATCACGTGACAGACTAACATTAAAAAAAAGTATTTCGTCCCATGTTTTATATCATAGATATTACAGATGATAATATTTCGGCCAACTACGTAAGTGTGTGATAACAGAATCATTCGCTTTGATAATGTACTATTCGGAAACGATGATAAATTTACACCTATTACGCCTTTTCGAAAAATGAGCTGAAATTATTGAAATTTCCAATAATTTTGTCGCCGTAGATTAGTAACTAATTGAATTTTATGTTCTCTATAAATTTCGTGGACCACCGAAATCAAATTGGCAGTTTTAGATTCAAGTACATGCTACGTGCGTAGCAACTACTTACTTACAGCCGTATTTGGGGTAACCCGTATCCGGGAAACCAGAGAGGAATCAAAAAGAGAGCATTTTTATTGACATAATCGTTGTTCTATTGCAACGGGAAACTTCTTTACCTCACATGGCGTTGAAAACAAATTTTTCTAACGAAATATAACAATAGTTTGTACAATCAGGCTTCAGTCATTACTCAATTGAGAGCGTTACTGATGCGAGTGACAATAAGCTGGCCCATCTAAACAATTGGAAACTTATAAATCGCCACAAAGCAAGGGTACTAGATATCAAAATGTTGCCATTTAGAAAAAAATAAAACCAAGCTAAAATGAGGTGTTTGATTTTTACGTAAAAAGCTATACTGCAAAAGTTTTGGCGTAAATTTCATAAAAGTGATAATAAAACGTAATAATATAAAATAATTTCATTAAAATTAATTAAAATAAATAAAAATATTTAAATTTTTTGACAAAATCTGTCAATAATTGGGAAAAATCCAAGTTACTACAAGTATGTATCAAAAGTGATACATAAGCTAGAATTATGAAGTTTTTTAAGGCTCGATCTACGGTTAAATAAAAGTCTACTTCCTCTTTGCCCGTTGCCAGACATACATACACGATCACCACTATACATAAATACGTAAGTGGTCATTACAACCCTTCAGTCAGGATTACTACCTAGCTTCTCGCACCACTTATGTTGTGTACGTTAATTTTATACATGAGTGGCGGGACCTACAGTATAAACTCGACTCCGTACGGCAGATTTTTGAGAAACTCTTCATGGCAATTTCATTTGCTTTCAGAGTTTTTGCCAGAAATCTGCTGAGAAAAAGTCGCCGAAGAAATATTTTCGTTTATGTGGCGGAGTAAACAGTATCATGAATGTTCTTGTAAGCGAATGTTCATGACTTCGCCTGCTCCAAATCAATATTTTCTTTAAATGTAAACATCGTTGTTTACCTTTATTCTTGTAGTGTTGTTTGTGTATTTTTGTTTACTTGTTTACCATTTTTTTACTATTCTGTGTTTGTTGTTATATTAATCAGTATGATAATTTGTAAACTGAGTGCCCTGGTAGTCTAGTGGGTAGTAGACTATTAGCGTGAGGGTCGTGGGTTCGATTCCCACCAGAGGCTCTGGTCTGTGACACTACACCGAGCACATGGTCGAAGTTACTCAGCTCGTATATAATTAGAATATAATTTGTAATTGTATTGTAATTATTAAATAAATAAATAAATAAATATTTCTTCATATTTTTAATTTTATGTCTGACCTGGGGGTTTGAACCGTGGGCTTTCGTCTAATAAGCCAACATACTACCTACTAGACTATGGCGGATTCATCACCACAATACTTGCTGTAATACAAAATCTAGTTTTTAACTTTTACTGACGTTGGTATGTCTGCAGTTGCAACCGTGAGAAATAGGACAACAAAAGGATTGAAAATTTCTAATATTATTCATGTTCATTGTAAGAATATACACTCTGCTGGAGCACTGAAATCAGAGGGTGTAAGCTTAACTATGAGAATTCCATGCAACAAATGACGATTTTAATAATTATCTGAGCAGTTGCTGTATAATTTTTCTTTTACATCATAAACTCTTACAAGGTGACACTATAACCACTAACTTTGTATTGTAATTACAACACCAATAACAACTTCCCAAACAGATTTCGTTACTTTCGTTGATAAAATGTATTGGAGAAGAAATTTCCAGTAGCAACGTAGGAAATGTTAAACAAAGTATTTAAAAGCAATACACAGTTTTTGTGGATATACTCTATATTTTATATACATGTATTTGTGTGTGTACGGGTATACAATGTATTGGTGTGCGTGTGCTTTAAAACATTTCCTATTTTGTTTCACAATATTTTGCAAAAGAAGAAAAAAAAAAAAAAAGAAGAACATCAATGTACGCAGCAGACTCGGTCATAAAATTTAAACGCAGACAAAGTTTATCGAATAAAAGCGTAAAAATAACGCAAAAAACAAACTACGACTACAACAACAACAATAACAGAAAGCGAAACTTTCTTGTTTGTAATGCATAATGAAATGTGGGGTACAGTAGTGCGTATGATGAATATGAAATTAAAAAAAAAATTAATTATACGTGAGAGACTGCAATGCAGAAAAATTATAGAATAAGGAATCAGATTCACACACTAGACGAAGGTAGCTTTACATACGAGCCTATAAAATAAATAAAGACTAGAGTAGAGGACTGTTACTGTACATTTTTCTAAAAAAAAATTTACTTTGGGGCCCATTAAGAATCTTAACATATGTACCTACGTACATAATTGGCCATTACAACACTTCAGTTAGGATTACGACCTAGGTTCTCACACCACTTATGCTGTGTGTGTTAATTTTATACATGAGTGGCATGATCTACAGTTAAAAGTTGTCATCGAACGACAAATTTTTGACAAAGTTTGCGCCAAAAACTGCCGAGAGGAAGTCGTCGAAGAAATATTTTTTCATATTTCGTTTTGTTGACGATGTCTGACCTGGGGTTTGAGCCAAGGCCTTACGTCTAATATGCTAACACACTGCCTGCTAGACTACGGTGATTTTTGAATCTTTAGTCAACAATAAGGACTTGCTTCTTACGCCACCCATGTTGTATTCATTCATTTTTACTATGATTGTTGCGACCTACAGTTTAAAGTCAACTTCTAATGTCAAATTTCTGAAGAGTTTTCATGCTAGTCGTTTATATTTCCAAGGATTTCTTTATTGTAAGCTCCTCTAGAATCCTTTTAAAGGCGATCAATCGCTGCAATCCAAATTAACGTAGTAAATAATAAGAGGAAATAAGTGTTTTTCTCCACTGTAAGGCGGAAATGAAATGGGAACAATACAAGTTGAAGGCAAAAAGAAAAAAAAAAAACAACAACGAACATTAAATTCTCACAGACTGTTATAAATAATGAACAGCAGTAGACTATTTTAAAAGGAACCGTATTTTATACGTATACGTGAGATACACAGAAGAAGAAGAAGAAGAGAGAGTTGTATGTGTGTGTAAAACTAAAAGAAATATTTGTGCGTAAATAATTGCAAATCAGTGTGCATGTGTGTGTGTGTGTGTGTTTGTTGGAAAAACACGAATTTATTTTTGCTGATGTTGGTCGTCGACTCTGTCTGGGCGTCTGCCGCTGTTATTGTGATGATAGCGGTTGTTGCCGATGCTTTTTTTTCTGCTGCTAGTTTCCTCTCTTCCCTCCTTCTTTTTTTTTGCTGACTACCAAAGAAATTTTTAAAAGGATTTGTTTACGTATTAAATGGCATCGTTAAAAAATAAAATACCACTGCCACTAACACTCCGCAGTGATGGTGCTGCTACTGGCATTAGTGTGTGTTATGGGTAGAGTTGTATTAGTACTGCATAGTGTAAAAGTGTTAGTGGTTAAATAAGAGTAACAATGGCTACTTCTAGTTCTTCTTCTACTACTACTACCCATAACCACACTATCCATTTCAATTCATTTTATGCATTCACTTTCAACTCTCGCTCTCTCTATCTCTCTCTCTCAGTGGCCTGTTTTCCTAGTTGTTGGTTTTCTGTCCCCATTTCCTTTCACTTGCAGCTTTTAACAGTTCAGTTATGAAGATATACGGCCAACTATATTTGGGGTTAAATACCGCAGATCAAGTAAAATTGAAATGATTCTCAGCAAAAAAAGGGGTGGGGGGTGGCGATAAAGAATTTATAATTTTAGCCATAAAAAACTATTTTCAATATGTTTAATCTTTAGATTGCTCTTAAATGATAACCAATTCGATAACACATATCGATAGCAATAGAAATACATACGCTTGAAATGCCATATAAAACTTGCAATATGAGAAAATAAATTTTATTTTCTTTCATATTTTTTTTTTGTTTGTTTCCGAAGTCATAAAACAAAAATCCATAAATTTTAATGCATCAACACTTTAGTCTTCATATGGTCGAAATTGTAGAAATTTTTTTATATAGTTCTCATATTTTATTATCTTCTCTTCTCTTTTTTTCTTTTCTTTTTTATTTTGTGGTAAAGTCCTTCAAGATAATGATTTTATTGGTTATAATTTATAGAAATGATTTTGAGTAGATTAGTAATATTTAAAGTTGCCAAGTAATAAAAAATATGTACATATATATTTATATATATGTATGTACTCCTACATATATACTGTATTATACAATACATAGTAATGTACACAAATATTTTGGTGGTAGTTATAGTAATTTAATATTCATCTTCGTTACAGATTTAAAGGCCTTTCAACCTTTTCAATCTCAAGTCGATAGTCATATGTAAGAATAGGTTTGTATTCAAATACATTCATTCACACATACATACATACCTAATTGGTCATTATAACCCTTCAGTCAGGATTACGACCTAGCTTTTTACATCACCTATATTGTGTGTGTGTTAATTTTTATCCATAAGTGGTGGAACCAACTGTTTAAAGTTGACTCCGAACGATAGATTTTTAAGAAACTTTTTATGGTAACTTTATCTTACTGTTAGTGTTTTTGCCAGAATCTACTAAAAGGTAGTCGGCGAAAAGATATTTGTTCATATTTTGTTTTGTTGGAAATGTCTAACCTGTGGTTTGAACCATGGTATCAAGTCTAACAAGCCAACACACTACCTACTAGACTACGAGACTATAATACAAATACTTTTCCTTTATAAAAATTAATGTCTTTTGCCCCCATAACTTCTATCTGCGCTGTATATATAGTGAAGCAGGACGCTACAGTCAAGTAGTTAGTTTGCTGGCTTATTAGTCGAAACACCGTGGTTCAACTAAATAAAAAAAAAAATTCTTCCGCGAATTTCTCTCATCAGTCTTCTGGCAAAAACGTTCTCAAAGTAAATCAAATTGCTATTGAAAGTATTTCAAATCTATCGTTCGGAGTTGGCATTAAACACTCATGAATAAAATTAATGCACACAACATAAGTCGTATGAGAAGCTACGTCGTAATCCTGACTGAAGGGTTGTAATGACCAATTATGTATGTATGTAAATCGGTACTCAACTTATATGTTCACTTGCATGTAGGCCTATGAGTCGTTTCAGCTGGTACAAGGATACCAAGTGTAGATACGAGGCTGTGCACTGATTTTATTACCAGGAAAAGTTACTTAATGCTTGGGAAAGGACCCAAGCATATCCATTATCTAATTAAAGGATGTATGTTTCAACAACAGCATGAATGTTTCTTCATATTTAACAAATATTTGTTGGAAAAAACGTAACTAATATTTAAAACTGAGTGCGTGTACACAAAACTTAATCATCTTGTCATTATTCACCACAATTCAATACTTTCGCACACACACAAACAAAATATTTTTCTATCAACACCAACATATTGAATGAATCTATGAATTTATGATGTTCGTTCGCATCATTACAAATCAACATATTAAATGGTTCGTTCTTCTATTCAATAAACATACGTTACGTTACGGATATCTTCTCTTTCAAATACAATAAATTGTATACATGACGGTACTTCAGAATGAGAAAGATATCGAGATGAACACTTATTGCAGAATAGTTGTAGTTCAATAGGATTTTCACAAGCATGATGAGATGCGTGTTGTCTATTGAAATTGGAATCAACAAAGTGCTATCCATTTCGTGGTTTCAAAAGTATGGGACTGGAATTCGACATCTGTCAAACTAAGTTGTGAAACCAATTTTTTTCTTTTCAGTTGAAAGTCTGACATTGACGAAAATGGATCGCTTAACTATCATACAATGCATAAAAATTATCAAAACCTACTACAAAAATGGTGATTCTGCCACAGCCACGTATCGTGCTTTAAGAGGAGATTATGGTTTACATAATCGTCCAACTATGCAAGCAATTGGCAAAATTGTGATGAAATTTGAAGAGACTGGAGTGGTTACAAATATTGAAAGGCCTGTGCATCATCGTTTCGCTCTTTCCGCTAAAAATATCGCTATTGTAAGTGAAAGTGTTGCCGAAGACCCGAATGTGTCGATTTCTCGTCGTTCTCAGGAATTAGGACTGTCTTACGGCACAGTATGGCGTATTTTGCATTTAGATCTACACCTACATCCATATAAAGTCCAGCTCACGCAACAACTGAAGCCAGCTGACCATTCACAACGTCGTAGATACGTGGAATGGGTGCTTGAACAACAGACGGTGGACGGCAATTTTTCGAACAAAATTTTCTTCAGCGATGAAGCACATTTCACACTCGGTGGGTATGTTAATAAACAAAATTGTCGTATTTGGGGTTCTGAGAATTGAAGATAGGCCATTACATCCAGAAAAAGTCACTGTTTGGTGCGCTCTTTGGTCCGAAGGTGTGATTGGACCTTACTTCTTCCAAAACGACGATGGAACGACTGTCACCGTCAATTCGGTGATATGGTCATGTGATATGGTCATATGATAACCGACTTTTTTTTGCCTGCTATTGAAGAATACGACTTGGAGAATATGTGGTTTCAACAAGACGGTGCCACATGCCACACAACTCCTGCGAATATGGCTTTATTGCAAGAGACATTTCCTGGCCGCATAATTTCTCGTCGTGGCGATATCAACTGGCCATCAAGATCATGCGATTTGACACTATTAGACTTTTTTTGTGGGGCTACTCGAATGACCGTGTTATGCAGATAAACCTTCAACTCTAGAGCAAACCAACATTCGTCAAGTTATGGCTGAGATATCGCCCAATATGTGTCAAAAAGTGGTCGAAAATTACCTCAAAAGAGGCAACACTTCGCGTAGAGGTCATTTAAATGATGTAGTGTTTCACACATAATGTCAAAGTTCAAACTTTACAATAAAAAAGAAATATCATGAAAAAAATATTTTATATGTGTTTTATTTACGTTCACTTTTGAAACCACAAAATGGATAACCCGTTATTGATGAGAGGGAATTTTGTTTTTTATGAAATATTTACGCACATGTCGATACAGATTATTAAAATTAAAACACAAATGTATTCTTACAATACAGTTGATAAAACAGCTTTAGCCGTAGTAAACAATTTAATAAAAGTAATGGAAACCATTTGCGCCTCAGAAAACCTAAACTTGCTCTACCATTTCCGGGGTACAAATTTAAATCCAAATATAGTGTCATGTTTATAACTTTCTATGGCTTTCGATACTGATTTCCTACTATTGAGGTCGTTAGTGCTCCGACGGTCTGGTGTGTACAGTGAGGGTCAAAAGAAACTGTACATTAAGAAAACACATACATTAATAAATTACAGTTTTTATTTTAAAATAGTTTCATGGCCAGTTTTCAAAATTGAAACAAAAAAAATTACAAAAAAATTACAAAAAATTTAAGTGGTAAAAGTTGAGTTTGAAGATCATGAGTTTTGAAGATCTCAGTTACAAAGATCTGTCGAATAATTGCCTAGTAATTGTTATTGTTTATGCAAAGGGTATAAACACAGGAATACCAAAGAATAGCAATTGTTGTTGTTTACATCAAGTTGTGAACAGTAGCACACAGAATTGTGCGAATAATAAAGAATTTTAATTAAAACTAAATACAAATTTTTTTTCATTTTATTTGCAATTTACGAGCTTATATTTTAAACGTTTTTAAAAAGTAAAAACGTAACAATTTTTAATAAAAAAAAAATTAATTCGAATTATTTTGTATACATGATTGCATGATGTTATGAAACAATATTACAGGGAGGCTACATATACACACAAATAAATGAAATCATATACATTTGAGGGATTCAATATAAAAATCTGTGCATATAAATGTACAATTGTATGACAGCCACTCACACAATATTTCCCAACCTTATTTCCCTAAACACTGCACTTTTGTATACAGTTTTTCACACATACAAAAGACAACATGCTCACACTACCATACGTACATATGTATGTATATGCTGTAGGGTTCAATGATAACGTGCATGTCAGTTCGATACAGAAAAAAAGAGAAAAAAAAACACCAGAAAAAGTGGAAAAGGCATCTCTGATGGTGTATGGATATCATAAGTGCGTGATGATTTTACAATTTTTTTTATTGGAAATGATTGAAGAAAAAAAAATTTTTTTTTATTCCACATACGTGTTGTATAGATTTTAAGTATGATTACTTATTGAACATGCCATGATGATACAGTGAGTTTTGATGTCATGGTTACAATACCTATAGTTAGGGGGAAGGAGGGAGATATTTTGAAGCAATTTTAATAAAATTTTAAATTTGTGTATCACAATAATTTTTAGTTTGTGTTGAAGTTTTGAAGATAAATTCTTAAATTTCTTTCAATTCTTGCTCTTACCACTGTACAAAACAAAGGAACAAATATGGTTTTGGTATATCTCGACTGCAACTATTGCATAAGTCGAGTTCAATGATACATGATACTAATTTTTTTTTCTACATTTCTATTGAAATTCTTCTTATGCGTTGGTGGCTGGTGTCTAGAAATTCAAAAACATCATTTATTTTTTTATTTTTGTACGACCAACACTTAGGGGATGGCTCCTACTCATGCAGTGCATTGTGTTGGAACTAGGAAAATATTGTTACGTTTTTAACTTTTAAAAACGTTTAAAATATGAGCTCGTAGACTACAAATAAAATAAAAATAAATTTGTGTTTAGTTTTAATTAATTTTTTTTATTATTTGCACAATTCTGTGTGCCACTGTTCACAACTTGATGGAAACAACAACAATTGCTTTGTTTGTTATTCCTCTGTTTACCCCCTTTGCATAAACAATTACAATTACTAGACAATTGTTCGACAGATCTTTGTAACGGAGATCTTCAAACCACGATTACTCTCTTCAAATGCACCGCGTCTTCACACAAGACTTACTGAACTTCACTGACTCACTCACCTGCTTTGCCTTGCCTTTTATATGGCAGGATAAACAGTCTGATGAATGTACTTAAAGGCGAGCGTTCATGACTTCACCTTCTCGAAATCTCTATAAATGAAAACGTCGTTATTTACATTTATAATTGTAGTGTTTTTTGTGTATTTTGTTTACATTTACTCTTGTAGTGTTGTTTGTGGATTTTTGTTTACTTGTTTACCATTTTTTGTGTTGGTGTTTGTTGTTGTAGTAAGCAGTACGATAATTTGTAAACAAGTTTGTTTACTTGCATTGTTTGCTTTTGTAGCTTTTGTTTATTGTTTTAATGTTAAGCGATGTTATAGCAAAATACCAGTATCTAGAATTTTCATTTTCGTAACAATATTTTCTTATGAGCCTCAATACCTTTTATATGAAAAACCTCATGTGCAATAAGTTTGCTTTCAGTCAGATGTCCTTAAAACACCTCCTGTTCTATTCCTCGTGTTATTTTTCCTTCTTTTCATTTAGTATTGTAACACATACATACATATACTCATACATACATAGTTGTACATATACACAGAAGACTTCAGAAAATACTTCACCTTGATATTTACTACACTTATGAAAATGCAAAAAAGCAAAAAGAAAAATGGAAGAAAAAAAAAAAACTCGATCAAATCCCTATTTATACTATGTATGGAAAATAGCTTAAGTAGTAGAAAATCATTTCGAGAAACACTGCACATTTCATTTTTTTTTATTTCGTAGATTTTTCTGTTTTCAAGGGATAAAAATCAATTTGTACTACAAGTATCTCGGCATTACAGTGAAAGTATATCGAAGGGAAAATACTGCTGCACAGTAACAGAAAAATAATTTGCATATGAAATGAAGATGAAAGTCAATTTTACTTGTATTAACAAATAAAATCGCATCCCTTTCTTATTTTTTTTTATTCATTTCTTTTTTTTTTTGCCAAGTAAAGCAAAATGCGAAATTAAATCGGGAAGAAAAGCTTTTCAGTTGTTAAAAACAGATTAACAGTTGCAGTTTCTTTTTCTAGGATTTAATTAAAAGTAATTTGTGATTAATTTCTGATGTCTGTAGATATGTTTTCAGGTAACTTTCAAAGCGTTTAGAATGGATTTAAGCAAAATTAGATAAGAGAGCCTTAGGTACCGAAAAGAATTTTTCGACCACAAACAAATGCTAACTCCAACGTACGCAGTATATAAATATTCGTATTTCAGGTATAAATTCAGATGAAAATAATATTCTAATAAACCATTGTAGTTTCATATAGTATTACCATTAAAATATACAGTCTGCCATAGTTTAGGTTAGGTCAAGTTCAACTCACAGCCGCCTCAATTGACACAGCTTACTTAGGTCCTATATGGTCCCGTTCCAACACCAATATTACCTATTTCGTTATATAATTACAGCTCTTGGATGGCATCTCGCAGCCATCTCGGGAGTATTACGAAATTGGAAACTTTATTCAAATAGCCTTTAGTTAGACATGTTTCGTTAATTCCGTGTACCCAAGTGTCGGCCAATGACAGAGAAGACATTTTGTGGTCTCCCCTTTTTTCTCGTCGTTGCAGCTTCTGCAGAGGTCTTTATATGATATTCCCAATCTCCGGGTATGTTCACCCGAAAACCAGTGTCCCCTTATAACTTCTGTGATGTTTTCTAAATGCAATCTTAATAGGTTCTGTTCTATTCTACGTATGTATATCCATGTCAGGCCAGATATGTCTGATGTCTCTACCAGTGGGTTCATTTTGCCATCTTAACTTTGCCAATGTCAATGGAATTTTTGTCCGACCATCTGTTTGAATCTCTATAGAGGAGAGCCAATCTCATGTAGAAATTCAAATAAAGTTCCAATCAACTTTTGCAAATGAGTCGGATTTGTTGTCACCTTCGATGTTTCTGTGTCCATGTACCTAAATGAGGGTAATCGCCTAATATCTAGCTATCCCTAAAGACTCCCGGCATTCTTGGCCAGTCTTAGATGTGGTGTAAGCATTCTCTATGACTTTAATAGTCGCTTTACTGTAGGTATATTTGCTTATAACACCATACGTTATAGTCTGACACCCAATTCGAACGGCGGTCTTTATTTCAGACTGAAAAATACTACAATAATGTAGTAGTGTAGGGCGGGGACACACTAATATTCAGCTGTTCTGAAAAGATTCGACATCCGACATTGTTGCGCGACCGGATCCATCAGTGAACACTTTAATGATGTTTCCTCGGAGATGTAAAACATTATCATAAAAGAGTCTATCCGGCATCTGCGTTCGAAGGATCGAAAGTAGGTTCAAGTATTGTGTATTCGATACACGCAAAGAAGAAATATGGTTCGGGCTACCATAAACTGAAACTATCATTAATGTTTAGTATTATAATTAGTACAACAATGTAAAATAGTTCCCTATGCAGAACATAATATGATCCCAGTAGGTTATCATAATATTGTCCTACGTTAAAATATAATAGTCCCCGTAACAACTATAATATAATTCCTACAATTATATTATGATTATCATAAAATGGTCACTACAATTATAATATTGTTTTTATTTTACCTTAATATGATACTTCGAATGACTATAATATTTTCTATTTTTTATTTAAATAGTACCACCAATAATAAGACGCAATACTTCAATGAGACATTTTATTTTAATTTAAAATTATTTAAAATAATAAAACTTTCATAAAAAAACATAAATATTGTTACGAAAATGGAAATGGTGTTGTTAAAATAATAAGCAAAAGCTCCGAAAACAACACAATGGACTTGATCACACATAAAATGATAAACAAAAACTTTAAAAACAAAACAATGCAGTTGTTCACGTGATCAACGAATGAGTAAACATATAGCAACAAAAACAACAGGCTTGTTTACAAGATCGATGAATAAACAAAAATATAGCAACAACGTCCGTGTATAAAAAAATATAGCGGAAAGACCAACAAACAAAACAACAACAACTCTGCCTGGACGAAAGTAAACAAGATACACGAACAACAAAAATGGAAACAAGTTGTTTACATTTTTGGATTGTTCCCGAAGGTCGTCATTATCCTTCAAGGGCATTCATCACACTGTTGATCCAGTGATATAAAAGGCAAGATAAAGCGAGCAACGATGATTCAGTTAGAATTCAGTCAGTCGTGTATGAAGGCACGTTATTCTCGGAGATAGAGTTTGAATTTAATCATGTAAGACGACGTCACGTCGTGTGAGAATTAAATCTATCGAGCTTTAATTCGGTCAGACTTGTGTGCAAACAAGTTGCGTTTGAGAACACAGTTGCCAGTGTAGTGCTTACAAAAAAAGGTTGTGAGCAAAGAGGAATAACTAATAAGTGTTGTTGCTTACAAGAAGGTTGTAAGCAGAGAAATATAACGAAAAAAAGCACATATTGTGAAAGTTATCGTTGTATAAGTGGAAGAAGTTCGAACAGTGGCACAAGAGTTGTGCCGATAATAAAGAATTGATTAAAAAAATAAACACAGATTTATTTTTATTTTATTTGCAATCTACGAACTCATATTTTTAACGTTTTTAAAAGGTGAAAACGTAACAATATAAAAAAATTCAATATATGTATATGTAATAAATGTGTTAATTTTTATAATTATTAATATAATAATTAGATTAAATTTAAGAACATTATACAATCTTTTGGTGTGCAAATATATGCTATGAAATCAGATTTTAATGATTTTATGTTTATTGATAAGAAAATGTCTTTATATTTAATACGAAATGCAAAGTAATGCGAATCAAATCCATGGTTTATTAGTCTTTGCACGCACAAGATTATATGTATTATCAATAAAACATATGTGATCAATTAGTCCAAATTCTGCGATTTCGTCCTCATATTCGTTTTTTAATATAGTAAACAAATTTAGAAAATGAAAAAAGTACAATAACAATTAAAAACGGGAAAAACAAACGTAAAAGATGTAATTTTTTTTTACTTTAAAAATTGTTTCACTGTTTTAATTTTTACTTACATAGTTTAATTTCTATTACAAAATCTACACAATTATTTATTTCAGAACCAGAGTTTATTAAGCTCATTAAGAGCTGTAAACCAAAGTTATCAAATAAATCTTTTTAATTAGTCGATAATTTATATGGACAAATAAAAGTGCAATGTTCTTTTCCAGAATCAGGACAACGCACAATTGTGCTATTCAGGTCATAAGTGTCGAAATGACCCTCGAAGGATTATGCAATTTTTTTTATTATAAATTGCATAATAACTTTGAATTAATAGACACTGTTTATGTTTTTTAAAGTTTATTAAGGTAAAAAATGCAGGTACTTATAAGGAACAAAAACTTAAAAATAAAAATACTTCACCCCTTAAAAATTTAATAATTATGAGATTATTTGTTCCGTGGAAATCATTAGGAAGCTCAAATAGCACAGTCCCTAATTCCATTTTAAAAGTTAAAAATGACTTTATTTTTGATCTTTGTATTCCAGAAAGTTTACAGTCAGACCTATATTCCATCCAAGAATTAAATATTGCCAAGTCAACTAAGTGAAAAAATACCTTAACGGTCTATTTCTTAATCTTCATTTTGATCCAATAGTACTCCAGCATTTGGTCGCACAAGTCTACTCTTCCCATAAAAGCATTGTAATTTTGTATGACTGCTGGGACTTTTACGGGACAACGGCGTTTGACGTTTTTATTCCATCTGTCAACTTCACCTACAGGATCTTTACCACAATTACTTGACGCAACTATCACTGGCTTCGTGTCCTTCCACTTTACAACAGCTACATTCTCTCCATTCGTAAATTGGCATATGCCTCCTCGATTCAATTCTTTGTCTAAGGGAAATTTCACAGTTTTGGGAAATCTGCCATAATTGTGCCAGTTGCTAAGTAGTCCATTTCGTCTAATGCTTCTAACAATGGTATTGTTGTAAAAAATCGATCCATGTATATATGACTGCTTTTTCGAACATTTTGTTATTAGTCTAATGACTATAGATGGCCCGTGGCCAAGACCACAATCTTTAAATGTGCCATCACCTTGAAAAATTTCACACACAGTCCACAACAACACCATTGGAAGTAGCATAAACAAGATTTTTGAGGCCAACTTGTCGTGGTTTTGACCGAATTACCTAACGGGCCGGGCAGCTACCCGTAAAAGGTATCATTTGTTCATCAATTGAATAGTTCGTGATATCTGTGGCCAAATCATTGCATCGATTTCTTACAATGTCTATAACTGGTATAACTCTCCAAAACTTATTTGTTGAACTTAATGCAGAATGATCTTCAAAATGTATATCCGAGCGCAGCTGAAGAAACTTATCGCGAATTTTGGTTTCCCTTGCCCAATACATTCTTAGAAGAGCTTTCATCGCTTTCTTCTGCATCTGCATTTACATTGAAAGGGATATATGTTTCATCAGCGTCGTCATCATTACTAAAGTCAGCATCGGAATCGTTAAGCATGTTTAAAACTGCTTCGAGATCATCATTGTTGATCAAATCAAAAAATTTCCCTACAAAATAATGAGATAGCACAAACGTGAGTGTGAAACAAAATGTCAAGTTATGCCTGACTGAAACAATTGTGCTATCTGTATTTCTACAACCGCTGGCTAATTGTTGCTATGCACAATTCCACCATGTGATGAGTTGAATCGTTTAATGAACTCTTTTTACAACTATTTCAACGAAGTACAAAGAATATTTTTAAACTATTTTTACAAAAACACTTACATTTTGGACGCATGTCTACACTTGCTGAAACACAAAATCCAACTGAAGTTGTTTTTTTTTTATCTGTTGTGTGTTTGTTTTTAATTTTAATTTTTTGGCAACAAAACAAGACAGCACGTACACTGCTTGTCGATTACTGGACAAAAAATTATTTTTTAATGCTATTTGAGGGCAAAAAAGGCAGATCGCACAATCGATTAAGCGAGGTCTGAAAGGGTTATGAACTGTTCCAGTATTATTAGGAAATAATCCGGCTTTATTATAAAGTTCTTGTTAAATATATCAACCGTCACATTCGTTGGAATTTTGTGAACGATTTTTGCTGCAAATAAAATAAGAAATTATAATACATTACCTATTTTACCTTTTTCCACAAATGAATCGTAACTAATCTCTTCGTTAAAATTCAAAATAATTATTTCATTTATGTTTCCAAACACAGTTTTAATAATTTTAACTCCATTCATTATTAATTTATTTATTACACGTCTTTATGGTTTTAGTACTTATTATGAAATGATGCTCGATAGCATTTTAGAGAGAGAATGTGACATGTTCAACTAAAATTTTGTTCTTCTAATCTTTATTTTTTTTTTACGATTATGGGAACGATTACATTGAAAATACCTGGGGGGCAGTAAACAATACGTGTTGGAATTTCGGCGTCTTTTTCAACAATATAATTTTTTAAGCAGTGTATGGAAATTTGAAGTAAAATGTAAATTAAATTATTTTTTTATACAAATAAGAAAACATACACTTTTAATTACATTTAATAAGACAAATTATAAAATTGTTATTAATTTTAAAACATAAACAAACGTAAAGAGGTAAATTTAAAATGAATTAAGATTCTTTTTTTACGTAAATTAAATTGATTTCTGGTTGTAAACCAAAAAGTGTTAATAAACTTTACAAATCACACTTTTACTCACATCAATCACACTCTACATTAATTATATTTTGTTTTTATTTAATAAGTATTACCAAAGAAAATAAAGTATAAAGAATGTGCATTTCAACATATTTTGGAATATTTTTCAAAAATACTTCATGACGCGGGGGGAGAGATAAAAGGGAAGGAAAGAGAAACGAAGAGCGTAACAATGCGTTGTTGTTGTTTGACCACTCTTTTATTAAATTTTCTGAAATCACTTATTCTGGTCAGTGTTGCCACGAAAAATAATATTGTAACCAACATTTGTGAAAAAAATTACCAAATAAGAAAAAATATAACCTAAATTAAATTCACAGTTTTTGTTATTTTATTTTTTCAAATATAAATTATAATTAATACAAAATAGTAAGAAAAGAAACAAAAATTAACAAACTAAAATTTTAGTCTTACAAATTAATTCATTTCTACAAACAAAAGCTCTTTTTATAAGAAAAATAAATAACCAAATCCGGAAATTTTGATTAAAAATAGCTAAACGGCAACACTGGTTGTGATTAGTGAGCAAGAGAGAGAAAATAAGTTGAGAGAATTAATTTATTTACAGCCATAGAAAACTGTCAATAATATACGATACTTTGATTTTCATTTCATCAACATACATATGTAAAGCTATCTATCTTAATAATTTTAGATAAATAAAGATAAAATAAAAAATCTATTTTTTTATTAAAAGAACATAAAGCTATCCATCTTTGGCTTAAAAATTATACCTAGTTTTTTTAGATAAACAAAAATAAAAAAAACCCATTTTTTATTAGAAGAAAAAATAAAAAAATTAAATACGGCCAGCTAATGACATAGAACATTTTTAACATAAAATATTTTTTGAGTGTTATTCTGAAATAAAATGATAACGCATCCGCTACACACGTGTTCTTGTCGCAGTCTGATCGACAACTAAATCAAATAACACAAGAATGCGTGTGAGTTCTCTCTGCACAATTGTGCGGGTCGTAATATTAAACAAATTTTGGTGAGAGCGGGTCGTAATGTTACAACCCGCCATAAGAAATTTTAGTTCTACATGATGCGCATTCTTTATAATATAAAGAATATAAAGTTTATATTCTTTGGTATTACACAATTTGCGAAACACACGCTGTTTACACTTTAAAAGAAAAACTATTAATTAAAATATGTTCAATAATTTTGAATACCATTTAAAAATCAAATTGATTGTTGTAGGAATAATTTCAATTGCTTGTAACAAAAATAAAATAAATTTCTTATATTAAAATATAATCTTATATTAAAATATAAAATATAATATGGTTGTATAAATGAGTTTTGTTTATAATATGTATGTATAAAATCACAATAACTTTATTGTAATACTCATATGAGACATTTAGGAAAATAATTTGATCGCAATGAAAATATTCAACCATGTTTTTTCTTTGCGTGTAGGCTTATTCTGTACTAAGATTCAAAACATTTGAATTTGGAATTAAAATTTGATTGTTTAAAGTAAATTCAATGCTTTATGAGCTGCTCGTATACAGTCTCCAGGATCATGAAATTTTTATTATAATAACACATCCATATCATGATCAATCCTTATCAATCAGTAACACCTTCGTAGTACCAGTAACACCTATTGGCATAGAACAATATATGACGGTGAGCACTAAAAACTCATTCATAATATGCAATTAGTCGAATACAAACATTTACTTAACTTAGATAATTGGTAATTGGCTTCTCACACCACCTTAATTAAATGTGTAAATTTTCCCTATGAGCGGCGGGCCTATAGTTTGACGTCGACTTCAGATAATAGATTCGAAGAACTTTTCACTGTAATTTTGTTTACTACATATGATAGTAGTTATTTGCCACAAGTCTGTTAACCCTTTCGGCAGTTATGCGGGAATTCCCGTCATTCACTATTCTCTAATTAAACTAATGACGGGAATTCCCGCTGAAGATGAAATTTCATCGGATGATGATTTTTCAGGATATTCAAGCTCTAAGGACACCGACGATGCAAGAGATGGTAACGTTGCGTGAACTCCCGTCATCGCGGGAATTCCCGTCATTTGACCCACAGTTAAAAACCATGATTTAACGACTAAAAGACGGAAATACCCGCTCTTCATTTTTGAATGGAAAAAAATAAGTGATTCTCTTGGTAGCAACAGTTAAATTTAAGTGCGGCCGAAAGGGTTAACAGGAAGTTGCTGAAAGAAATGTTTTTCCATATTTCATGTTTGTCGAGACACACTATCCACCACACTAGTGTATCTTCAAGTAGCCATTTGCGATTACTAAATTTTAGAGTCTAAAATTTCAATGGTTTTCAAACTATTTGGGCACAATTTACAATCGCAGGTCATGCAGTATAAAAGTTAACGCACACAACATAAGTGGTGTGAGTAGCTAGGTCGTAATCCTGACTGAAGCGTTGTAATGACCAATTATGTATGTATATATGGTCATGCAGTTGGATGAATAATGGTAATGGAAGTGACAAAAAAACTTGCAAATATGAATGAATGAAGTCAAAATAAACCGTTTGAGCAAATGAAACAGTATGTCCTCTGAATGCAGTTTTTATTGACCACAGAAGGAGTGTGCTTGAAAAAATTTAGGCACAGTCCTGAAAGAAATACAGAATTTCAAGTAAAATCGATACAGATGACACGATAATGGTCCTAATGGAGGGAGTTCCAAAAAAATAAAAAAACATGTTAAAACTTAACTGAAAGAATGTTTTCTTTAAATTAAATAAAGATTGAAATTATTTATAAAATTCAAAATTTTTTCGTAGGCATTCCTTAGTTTTTATGTAACAAAAAATACATCGCAATATGAAAATAAATGCATTCTTATACGCTTTATAAATTTATTTTGTTTTTTATTTCAATTTGCAATCACTTTGTGCATATTTCTATGCAACAATTATGTGTGGCAAACAGAAATTCCAGTAGAAGTCAAAATTAAATGAATGAAAAAAAAAATTAAAAAGAACAAATCATTTTCCACATTATAAAACTAATATTATTTTATTGTTGTTGTTGTTATTGTTCTGTTCTTTATTATTTGTAAATCATTTTTGCTAATGACGTTGTATGATGAAATTCAATTAATTAAACATTTTGCAGGTGCTTTGGCACGTACACGTACAAATATTCCAAAATGAAAAAACACATCTTTTGCAACAAATTATTACAAATTTTCTTTACTGCCATCACACGTCAGTCATTTCACCCTCTTGCCATTCAAATTCAACAAATTCAGAAATTTTCATTAACATCTTGTTGTATGAATTGTTTTCTTTGCTAGTTTTTCGATTTCGATTATTTCTTTACAACAACTGTTTGCCGGGTGTTGTTTTTGCTGATGCTAACAAAAACCTGGTAACTATTGGATTATAGTGTGTGACATAAAACCAGGAGGAGATGTGTACATGAAATCATTATACGATACACAAAATGTAGTTGTAATGCGCATTGTATGGTGGTGCTTAATAATTGTTCACCACTGTAAAATTTTCTACATATCAACCAACATTCCTATACACATACATACATACTTATATACACTCATAGTTTTATTCATTACAATAATGAAGCCATGACAACTCAGACAAAAAATAATAATGAATTCTTGCACGTTTGCCTCTCTATTCAAGGGTCATGATTTTCTTCTTTTTTTTCATCTGCAAGTAAAAGAATTTTTTCTTTCTTTTTCTTTTCTATGTTTACAACACCTCCCCCCCCTTTTGTTCTCTTTATTAAACTATTTTGTGTTTCTCTTTATTTTCTTTCCATCTTGTGGAAAATTAACCATAATCATCGTATTTATTGCAAAGGGGTTGTGGTAGGGGAGAAACAAAATCAATACACAAAACAAAAAAAAAAAAAAATGAAAATTATAGTGTTTGTATGTCTGTCCGTCTGTCTGTCAATCTGTGTGTGTATGTTTTTTGTTTATAATTAAATTTCACAAATACGATTATAGAATTCGAATTCGTATTCGTATTGGAAATTGATTTTCTCTTGTCCATGCACTCATACTTGTCGTATGTTGGTTAATGCCTTAGCATGGAGGGAATAAGTAAGGAATTGTTCATTCTGTTCTGATAACAAAATTGCTTTTGATTGGTCAATTTTTGTTTTTCTAGTCGATTGCAGTGATTGTCCATCAAAAAAAAAAAAAAAAAAAAAAACAAAATAATGAAAGAATTCATGTTTTTGTTTTGTTGGTATTGAAAATAGGAAATAGAAATTCAATTATTTAAAAAATATGTTTTAATTTAAGGTAGTAATCTGTAGATTTATATTCAAAGACAGTTTTTAAGCAAAGATTGATTAATGTCTCCAAAGAAAGTTTGAATACAATTTGAATCAAAAACTTCATCTATGAAGTTTACTGAGATGATGTTGCAATAAGAGAAATACTAGTGGAATGGCTTGATCGCTTTCAATCTGATAATTCTGATACTAGACATGCATGTACGTCACTAAAAGAAGTTGATTAAATCATGGAAAGAATAGAGAAAGACCGGTACATAAGCAATCTGGACATTGATACTTTACTTGGCATTCCACACAGTTATCAAGAATTTGAAGAAACCTTGATTGACAAGGATAGACTCGATCTTTGGGGACCAACGGAATTAGAATAGAATGCTAGGGAGTGGAAACATAGTTTCCATACATAGCCCACATAAAACAATGCCACACAACTCACTGACAAGCACTGATTAATCGACCGTTACAATAACAATCAGGGCTTTTCACTTAAATCATGACTTTTTGCAAACCAGAATGAAAACCAACTTATAAACATTTAATGAATTCAGTTATATGAAAAAGAAAAGATGAGTCAAATTAAAAAAATTTGTATTCAGCCAGAAACAACTAAAGTTTAACGTCCTCAACCCATTTTCAGACGAAGAAGTTCCTCGTTATGTCTATACATTACACACTACCCCCTCAGAATACACACAGTGATAGCAGTGTCCCTACAATAAATAAAAGTTGCTGAGTGATTGAAGCCGCCGTGGTCTAGTAGCTATACTAGTAGTATACTGGCTTATTAGACAGGTGGTTGAAAACCCAGCTAAAACGTTTCCAACAAAACGAAATATTAATCAAACAAAACTCTGAGAGTAAATAAAATTTCCATGAAAAGTTCTTTTAAAAATCTGTCGACTATAAACTATAGGTAGTGGCAGTAACGGATAAAATTAACACACATAATATGGGATAAATAAATAAGAAGTTAGGTTGTAATCCTGGATAAGGCATTGTAATGAGCAAATAAGTTAAATAAGGCTATTCAATTTACAGCAGTTTTATACTATGTTCAGACATGCACTCATATTGAGTAAATCGCAATAAACGGCATTATTGATCTCAATATTTCATATAAAATGTCAATTAATTATTGCTCAATGAATTTATAAATTGTTATAATATTGATTAAAATTTGAAATACAGCACTGTCATAAGTACGTTCAGTGAGCATATTACAATTTTCCGAACACTTTCTATTGATATTTGACAACTCAAATATAAACAACGACAAACAAAAAAAAAAAAAACAAAACAAAAACAATGTTGTTGAAACAACCATATTGAATAAGCAGCTGAACTGCCTATATTCTTATGTCTAAACACTTAAAATATTGTAATCAATAAACCGAATATTGACTCAATAAGAGTGCATGTCTGAACATAGCATTAGTCTGTCTAAAAAATGGAAAGGTTATGTTATGTATGTTCGTGTGTGGATTTCTAGCAGTATGCCTGCTCTAGCACTTTCTTCAGTTACATAATTTTCCAGGATTGTCTTGTAATTAGTGAAAATTGCCTGAAAAGTTTTTCAAGCAAGACTCCATGAATTAACAGCGAATGAATCAAATGGAACGAAATCAAATCGTTTTTGAAACGAATGTTGACGGGCCATAATAAGGGAACTACGTAGGACAATAATGTGTGAAAAGAATCATGAACGAAACAAATGTGAAACCTAGCAGACGGTCATAAAGTCGGGATAATTGCCAAGAAAGTTTCACAATGAGTTTCAATAACCCAGACTTTTGTTACAAATTTAACAAAGGCATTACGGCAGCAGTTAATCAAGGTTCCGTTTTAGAGCCACTATTGTGGTACGTATGATTTGATGGCATGTTTGATTTAAAGATTCATGAAGGAATATCCAGTTATAGTTGTTATGTATAAAACACACTTGACGGTTAAGGAACTGAATAAAAATGAAGTCATTAGGGTGATTTGACTTTTAATCCAAACTTGTCAGCGAATAAAATAAAATATGGCCTCTTAATTCGAAAAAAGAAGATGATAAGAATAAAGATTCGATTTGATGGAAATGAAATGAACTCTTAAGAGCCATAAAATATGACTGCCTTCGATATTTCAGTGGATTATGGTTGCAAGTAAGAGTAAAAGGAACAAACGAAGTAAATTATCTCAGTGTTCCTTATTTGCCTTAGCAGTATGGGAAAGAATCCTGAGAACTACACGGAACAGGGAACAGGGATATGTAGGGATCAGTGTTCGACAATCAGGGTGCCACCAAAGTACTCAATTTTTTACAACGAAATAGACTTTGTTTTCTACTCAAATTATGCAATAGCTACTGACAGAACCTAGGGTCGACTAAATGATAGAGTTTCCACACTATTCGTCAGAAATGTACTCACAGGTGCCTATTCAATGGATTAGTTTTGTTCCTTTAGTTAATAGGAATGAAATTTAAGTTGCTCACACCGTCTTTTATTGTTTCAGCTTAATTATAAAATTTTTTCCAGTAAAAGTTTCTGGAATGATAGGCTTGCCATCTACAGCAAAATAAAATGAACACACTCTGTGAAAATTTCTTGGAAGTAAATAACTTTGCTTAATTCTACTCTTTTTCTAGAAAGTGATTCTGGCTAATCTTCTTTATTATATGAGCTAGTGATGTTCCTTACTGGATGGTCAGAGACTTCAGGGTGCTTCCTAGATATGTTATTCAGAGGGGTATTATAAGCATTTGATTTGTAAAACTCGTAGAGCATGAACACAATTTCTCCCAGATTAGAACTTAGATGGCATGGGTATGTAGACAAGCGCTTTAACCACTTTTATTTGCTGTAATACAAGACCTATGTATACTCTGTAGGATATAAGGAAGCCGTAGTATCTTGGGAATTAAGATAAGAGTTCCGTTCAAACCAGTGTTTATAATATTAAATTATTGAAACAAATGCTGTACAATAGCAGTAGGAATATAAACATTAAAGCCAACAAAGTTAGAGGAGTGTGAGCACGAGAACAAATCCTGCTGCGATTATGGTTATCAACAGCCTTTGCCAGTAGTTGTCACTACGTTAGCTAGTCAACCAGACGATTTGTTTGTCAAATAGACACACATTGATATTATATTTAAGAGCTTAATGCAGACAGTTATGGTTCATATGCATGTGGGAATATAATGAAAGTGACAGCATTTCGTTGATACTTGAGGCTGGCAATACTTGTGTCTGTAAAAGTATTTCAGCTGAAGCCCACACATCTGTATGTACTTAAAAAAAGAAGGAAAAAACAAATGCAACAGCAACCATTTTTTTTTTTTGTATAATAATGATGACGTTAGTGACGTTGAGAACGTAGGCGTTGTTGACGTTGACAACGACAAACGACAAACGATGCTTGCAATGATTACAATGTTGGAGGTGATGACAATGGCTAACGCGGCAATAATCATTGAATCATTTTGGTTTTGGTTAAGAGGTCACACAACATCTGAATACTATGTGCGAATGCATAAAAGAATACATAGTTGCTTTGGCCACTGGGGCACATTGGATTTGGAATGGCTGTTTGGTTGACTGGTTGGCGCAATGGTTAGCTGACTGACTGGTGGATCCTGCTTTACTTAACTGTAAACACCACAAAGCAAACTCTACCACACTTAATACTAATATATGTCTGTATGTGTATTTGTCTCTGTATATGTGTATCTGTATCTGGAATATGTACTCTTATAAAATGACCACAATGGGCTTTTGTGGTTACCTTTCCAAAGCTTGGCAATAACATCATTATCATTAACAAACATAAACATAAACATCATCATTATCATAAACAACAGCCGGAAAAAAAGGAGAAAATACTGACGCTTTACTTTATGTCACAGAGTGTATGGTATACTCGAAAGCCTGGCAATATGAATGACAAATGTTCCAGTCTTTCAGCTGTCACTTGTGCAAACGTTAACAACCATTACAGTTAAAAGCTAAAAGTGACAGCATAAGTGTACGATATATGCTGCAGACAGGAAAAAGTATGTGGAAAAAAAACAAAACGGAATGCAATTAAACTCCTGCAGAGAAAACCCTGTGGTGGATTTTGCATGGGTCTGGTGGCATTAGTGGCCATAGCAATACATACAATTTTATACACTTCGGTGCGGATTTATGATGGCGCTGCTGATGAAAGTGAATACAATGATAGCCGCTGTGAAGTTTATGTCGTATGCGACTTACTAATCAAATTTTAAAAACCATTGCCAGTGTATTTAATTAAAAATTTAAGGCAGTAATGAATTTCATGCAGATTTCATGTTTGTTTTTAAAGGAAAACATGGTTGAGCCCCCATTAAAATTATAAACAAAAGCTACAAAAACAAAATACTGCAGTAACAGTAACAACAAACACTAGCATACAAAAGGCAAACAAGTAAACAAAAATCCACAAACAAGCCTGCAAGAATAAATTTAAATAAAATACAAAAACAACAATAATGAATGTAAACAAAATGTTTACATTTATAGAGATTTCGAGAAGGCGAAGTCACAAACATTCGCCTTCAAGAACATTCATCGCACTGTTTACCCTGCAATATAAAAGGCAAGGCAAAGCAGGCGAGTGAGGTAGTGAAGTTCAGTCAGTCTTGTGTGAAGACGCGGTGTGTTTCAAGAGAGTAATAGTGGTTTGAAATTCTCCGTTACAAAAATCAGTCTAATAATGGTCTAGTAATTGTTATTGTTTATGCAAAGGGTATAAACAGAAGAATAACAAAGAAAAGCAATTGTTGCTGTTTACATCAAGTTGTGAACAGTGGCAAACAGAATTTCGCGAATGATAAAGAATTTTAATTAAAACTAAACATAAAATTATTTTTATTTTATTTGCAATCTACGAGCTTATATTTTAAACGTTTTTAAAAGGTAAAAACGTAATAATAGTAATGGCGGAAGACTGCAGTCAGGCAGAGATATTATTCACATACCGAAAAGTAATCCATAGATGGTTAAGCGTAACACTTATTACGCTTAAGCTTTCATCAAAGACATATACGTTAGGTTTTTATTTTTAAACAGATGCCAGACAACAACGACGATCACGTGGCAATCTAAGTGGTATCATGGTGTCATGGCATAAGATATCCGAGGAGCAGATTACGGCAATACATGTTCTTAGTAATCCTTTCGCAATAAGTTAAACTTTTTGCAGATTGGAATAAAAGAACTCTACATAAGCTAAAATAAGTTTAATTTGGAAGTTGCTTCATGCAACCATAATTTCCAATAAATTTATGAAGATGTTTATGCCATTCAAACCACATTCGGCTAGATTAATTCTGGTTGCCAACGATTTCCTCCTTTCGTATTCTCTTATAACGGCAAATGTGGAAGAAGCTGTACTGTGACTTCATGTACTTACACGTTAATTTATTATTTCTTGTACTTTGTTGCAGTTTAATTATTCAAAATTTTCAGATTCTAAAATTATAGGGTTGAATTAGTCTTGTGTGAAAGCGTGGTGCGTTTGAAGAGAGTTATCGTGGTTTGAAGATCTCTGTTACAAAGATCTGTCGAATAATTGTTTAGTAATTGTTATTGTTTATGTAAAGGGTATAAGCAGAGGACTAACAAGGTAAAGCAATTGTTGTTGTTTACATCAAGTTGTGAACAGTGGCACACAGAATTGTGCGAACAATAAAGAATTATAATTAAAACTAAACACAAATTTATATTTATTTTATTTGCAATCTACGAGCTTATATTTTAAACGTTTTTAAAAGGTAAAAACGTACTATTATGTTATGTTAGGAGCTGCTAAAGGTGCTCATTAATATCAATAGCGTATTTTCGCTGGCTCACTTTGGCATCATCGCTATGTTGCCTGGGTTTTATCAGTACTACGGGGGATTGTGGTCCACTGAAATAGAGGAGCCAGTTCCTAAGAAACAAATATTTTTATAAAATGCTCTTGGTTTTCGTAGTCCACATGCATTCTTAGCTCTTCTATTGTAAAATTCGTATTAACAAGTGCCACAACAGCTGTTGCTGTTCGATTTTTTTTTTCAGAATTATTTTGATAAATATTTCGAACGTATTTGTGAAAATATTTCTTTGCAGCCATTGTGAATGCCTTAGAAATGAATGAAATATTAATAATTCCATATAATTTAAGTATTTCAATTTTTTTTTTTATTTTGTTGTTGTTATTTTACAATTTTGATGCAATACTTGAAAGAAGAAAAAAATAAAGTTTATTTTTCGGGTGCCATTGCTGCAGAGCACTTCATATTTTTACCCTGAATTAGTTTTGTTGTAGTAAAATTTTATATTTAAATTGAATTTCTGTTATAAAAGTGGAATGAAAAATAAAATAAAATAAAATAGAAAATGAAATAAAAAATTGTAAAAGTATTTCAGCTTCGCTTGCTTTCTCACTCTTACACTGGAATTACTAGAAGACTGGTGCTGCTGTATTGAGAATAGAATTTGATTTTATTTTTCGTATTTTTTTTTTTATTATCAACAACATACAATTCAATAGAGAATTGAACCGAGAAAAAAAAGTACATTTCTATTACGCACTCACACCCTTACACATGCTCATACATGCACACACCATATCTGATGATAGTCCCCAGTGGCACTCCATATACCACCATGCAGAAGCACTTTTCAGCACAGGCAGACATTCTACAAACATTGACAAGATACTTAAACTTTAAATTCATTCGTTATTTTCATTTTCAAAAAAAAAGAGAGAGAAGCTCTACAATTTTTTTTATTTTAAAAATACAAGTAACGAGCAGCACATCATCAAAATGCGTATGAATTTTATTTTTAAACAATTTTGTTTTTTTTTTTTGCTTGAAAATCCAACATTTATTTGCATTGTTGCCATGGTTCTTGTTGCTGTTGCTGTTGCCATTGCTGTTACTAACAATATTATAATGTCCCTGTTTTATTTATATTTCTTCGATCTTTTTTTGTTTTGGTGTTGCTATTGCATGGCTTGAGTTCTTAAGCCAAAGTAATGGTTATGTTAACGAATTTTGAACTTCATATTGATTTTCTGTAAATATTTCTCTAATAACTTTAACGAAAATGTACTGCATGAGTAGGGGCCATCCCCTGAGTGCTGGTTTCACAAAAAAAAAAAAAAAAATTAGAGATAACTTTATAACCACACACGTTACTTTTGTGAATAACTGTAGTTTAGATATGATTAAGCAACAGATTTCAACATATATTTTGGAAACGTTTTAAAACTAGATGCTCTAGCATTAAAAATGTATAAAAAAACTCTTCGAAAAGGTGTCATCAAATTAAAAAAAAAAAAATAGGAACTCAGCTCAGTTCTACATAATTAGCCATAACAACCCTTCCGTCAAGATTACGACCTAGCTTCTCACATCACTTATGTTGTGTCTATTAATTTTAACCATTAAGTGCCGTAACCTACAGTTTAATGCCGACTACGGATGTTAGGCTTTTGAGAAGCTCTTCATGGAAATTTCTGTTTTAACACTCAGAGTTATTGCCAGAAATCTGCTGAAAGGAAGTCACCGAAGAAATATTTCTTCATATTTCTTCACATGGACTACGAAAACCAAGGGTACTTTGTAGGAATATTTGTTTCTTAGAAACCGGCTCCTTTATTTCACTGAAGCCCATTCCCCTGTAGTGCTGATAAAACCCAGGCAGAATAACGACTATGCCTAAATGAGCCAAGGAAATACGTTCTTTATATTACTGAGCACATTTGGTCTCTCTTAACATAACATAACAAACTTGGTCATTACAAACCTTTAGTCAGGATTACAACCTAGCCTCTCGCACCACGTATGTTCAGTGTGTTAATGTTATACATGGAGTTGCACGATCTACAGTTAAAAATCGGTTCCCAAAGACAAATGCTTATTTTACTCTCAGAGTTTTTGCCAGAAATCTGCTGAAAGGAAGTGGCCAAAGAAAGATGAAGATGGAGATCACTGACCTGTAGTTTGAACCGTGACCTCACGTCTAATAAGCTAACACTCTATCTACTAGACTACGGCGACTACTAAGGCTCAGCTCTACCATCTTGAAGAAAAGAAAGAAAAAAAATTTTTTTTCTTTCTATAACCGACCATCTCTCTCAGAAGCCTTTTGTTAAAAGCTTTGAATGAAAACTGAAATTGCCGTTGGCTTATCAAACGTGAGCCCACGAAACGAAACGAAATTTGAGAAAATATTTCTTAGGTGACTTCCTCTTAGAAGATTTCTGACAAAAACGCTGAGAATAAAATAAAAAATTGTCATGAAAAGTGTGAGAAGTTAGGTTTTAATCCTAACTAAAGGCCAGATATCTCCAAACAAAACGAAAAATGAAAACTTATTCCTATGGCGACTGCTTCTCAGTGTAAATAAAATTGGTTTGAAAAGTTTATCAAAAATCTCTCGTTCGGAGTCGACTTTAAACTGTAGATCTCGCCACTCATCTATAAAACTAACACAGACAACATAAGTGGTATAAGAAGCTCGGTTGTAATCCTGACTAAAGGGTTGTAATGACCAACTTTGTATGAATGTATGTGAGTATGTACGACTAAAGGACTGTTTTAACCTTTAATCTTCACTCCAGAGGTTGTAGAAAAATTTCTGTAAAGGAGATTTGAAGGAGTCATTAATTTTCCAATGAATGTCCACGTCTATCATCGAGACTATTAAAGTGGTTTGAGGTTTCTACTTCAATGGCTCAATGTTCTATGGTTTATACACAGCTTAGGGTAACGATAACCTGTTTTTTTATTTCAGAAATTCATCACCTACGATCTTGATGTCATTTCAAAGCAGTACGTTAGTGCTAACTGCTGTTAATCTTGTTTTCTATTCGCTAATTTAATCTGGAGTAACATAACATTGAAGAACTTTGTCTATGTACTAGAATCTCTACAAATTCTAGTAAAAATTAATAAAAAAAAAAAAATAAAAAAATAAGCTCAATTTATCATAAGAATCTTGTCTAATATGCTTCAATTAAATATTAAATTCAAGTAATTCATGGAATATTACAACTGAAATTCATATTACAACTGAAATGAATTCAATTTTTAATTCAATAAAATGATTTCTAAACGATTTTCCTTTCAATTCTTTTCTATTCTTTCTTTGATTTCTAATGTGTACTTTGCGTGCCAGAATTCTTTCCATTTCTTTTTTTTTATTCTGCCATTTTCTAATACATTTAAAAGCCAATATTTCAAATGAGAAACCCCCAATAGAAGAAGAATACGTTAAAACACTTACGAAAACCATTTGGATTTCCCCACTTAATTATAGAAATTTGATTAAAAATCAAAAAGGAAACAGCGGCAACAACAACAATAAAAATAAAACCTATCAAAGCCCTAAAACCTTATACACACACGCACACGCATACAAATAAAGCCTAAAAGAAATCATACGATATTATTGAAATATTAAAAGGCACTCATACGTAACGTAACGTAACATATCAACTCAAACTAGAATGTATGTGTGTTATAACAACATGCCTAAGTATGTGTTTATTTTCATGTTGATTTTAATATTGTTTTCTCCTCGTTCACATATATTTTCCAATAATAGCCGAATACCGAATGTAAACAAAACATACACGAGTCTACGTACTTACATATATTTGTACGTACACAAAATGCAAAAGGAATTGAGATTTGTTTACATATGAGTATCAGGCATACATACACGCATATACATACATATAGTAGGCTTGTGTTTCGAGTGCGTATTTGTATTATTTTGTTATTATTGCTACTGTTGCTGTGTGTTACCGTTTTATGCTATTAATGCTGTTTCATGTTGTTGTTGTTCTCGTTGCTTTTATTATTTCACATGTAAATGTTACAGCCAAAGGAACATGTTTCTCTCGAAATACGTGTGATTATATCAATAAACGTTTCAGTTTTTTGTTTTTTTTTTCTTCTTGTTTTCGCATGTGTGTGCTTGTCTGATTGTTTACATAAGAATTTCGTATGCCCTACTTATGCCTAATGGGTAAAGGACGAAAAACTGTTGTTTTCGATTGATGTGGGGAAACCTTTATAGGCGACTCTACAAAATATGGAGCCCATTTGTCTGACCTTTGCTTTATATTTAGAAAATATCACCGACTGTATTCCTTAAATATGGTGGTGTTAGGCTAGCAGAAGTTCTACTACAAGGATGTTTTCAAAGTAAGGAGATACAGATCGTAAAGGCGAGGTATTCGTTACAACCCCGAAAATGCTGTCTTTTGTAGAAACAATTTTCCAAAGTGATGGCAAAACTTAGGCTGGATGTTGTATAATATAGCCAGCAACAAATTTTATTCTATGTCAACACCTAGAGTCCTCCACACAAAAATAATTCAGTCAAGAATCAACGGAATATGTTACCATTGTCGTGTAGAGTTGCTAGGTTACTGCGACCATACACGATTTACTGTATCTCTATAACATCTACCGCAATCCTGTTGCCTTGAAAGGTTACAGGTTGTTGTTCGATGTCAGCCGCTTGCAAAACATCCAGGTATTCCCTTCTACGTTGCATTAAGGCCGCATAAGTTCCAAATATATATGTTCTGGTGAATCATTTTCCTCTTCACAGAATCTACATATTGGCCTTGAAGCAATTCCTGTGCTGAAATCTGAGCTCGTAGATTGCAAATAAAAATAAAAATAAATTTGTGTTTAGTTTTAATTAGAATTCTTCATTGTTCGCACAATACTGTGTGCCACTGTTCACAACTTGATGTAAACTACAACAATTGCTTTTCCTTTTTGCATTCTTTTGCGTAAACAACAACAATTGTTCGACAGATCTTTGTAACGAAGATCTTCAAACCGCGTCTTCACACAAGACTGACATAAATTTTTTCCGTTGCCTGCTTTGCCTTACCAGTTATATCGCAGGGTGAAGTCTCCGTAGTCTAGTAGGTAGTGTGTTAGACGAAAGGCCCGAGTTCAAATCCCAGGTCAGACATCAAAACGAAAAAATGAAAATATTTCTTCGGCGACTTCATCTCAGCAGATTTCTGGCAAAAACTCTGAGAGTAAAAATTGCCATGAAAAGCTTCTCAAAAATCTGACGTTCGGAGTCGACTTTAAACTGTAGGTCCCGCCACTCATGTATAAAATTAACGCATCAACACGAGTGTGTGAGAAGCTAGGACGTTGTACAATGGGTCAATTCGACCTCCGGGTACTGTACTTGTCACAGTTGACAAGTACACGTCCTCTGACCTAACCTAACCTATATCGCAGGGTAAACAGTCTGATGAATGCTCTTGAAGGCAAATAACTTCGGCTTCTCGAAATCTCTATAAATGTCAACATCTTGTTTACAGTGTTAACATGCTGTTTACATTTATTCTTCTTTGTTGTTGTATTTTTGTTTATATTTATTCTTGCAGTGTTTGTTGGTATATTTTTGTTTACTAGTTTTTCGCTTTTGTTTTTGTACCTTTTGTTTACAATTCTAATGTTAAAAGATGTAAAAGCAAGACACTATTTCTATTTTCGTAACAACATGTTCTGGGTGAATCGTTTTCCTCATCTTGGAATCTACATATTAGCCTTAAGCGATTCCTGTTCTAAACATATCTTTGAGCCTACAGTGGCACTGAAATGGTAGTATTTTGTCTCCAGGCTACTTCTGGAGCGAGTGATGCGTGGCTGAGTTGATATTTTAATTTCAAGGATCGTCCATTCGACGTGTATACTCTTTAGAACATATCTTCCCATTTCGAAGAATCGGTGTGCAAACTCCCAGTTCATTAGCTAGAATTCTCTCATGAACTGCCATCATTTTTGCTTTGCCCAGCTGATTCAGGTAAACTCAAGTAGTCCCATATATTCTTGAGTTAACCTCTTATTAATCAAGTGTTCTCACAGCCTGCCCTCTGTACTTCCTGCTCAAAGTGAAGTAAGGACATATTTTCATAGCCATAGACTTTTGCTTGGAGGAAACCAGCGACTTTCCCCATGCGTTTCGAATATTTTACTGTGGTACTGAACTCCCTCGCTCCTTTTTCCCTATTTAATCAGTTGGCCATGGAGTATGTAGCCTCAAAATTACACCTTACCTTCTAATTACTCAGTTCCGCTGGGAAGTTCTTTCCAAAATCATAGAGTTTTCTGGCAGCCAACCTCATAGTGTGTCAAGTCATGATGCCCTCTGATGAATCTGGTGTCGGATTTGTTTCCCATTATCGTAGCCATACTCTCTATAGCTCTGGTCTTAGTTGTCATATGCAATGGGCTTAAATCGAACAAAGACGCTATATGACAGATTCTCTTTGCCACTCTTATACCAAGAAACTGTTGTACCAACGAGCTGTTATAGCAACATAAGCTGTTTTCAAATTTGTCTTGCCTGTCCGATAAATCAAAAGTGACCACCTTGCTGTAGATGCAATGCACGGTATTTGGATTATAGTCCGCAGATTTTCCTGCAAGCGTTCTGCATATCATTATGACATGCTCGACTTTCGTTGGAATTCTCTCTATTTCTGCTACACAGAGTTGTATTGGTTTTAAATATTCTAAGCTACTGGGAAGTAAATTTGACCTCTGACTTTATTTATGCTATCACTTAGCGCGTTATGCAGAATACCTGAAGCATTTCTGCTTGCACCAAATTGTTCAGTAACTGCTCTTCAAGAATCGAAATTTTTCCCATAACATTGTCATGTAGGCTGTCATTAATTCGTTCTTAACCTTCTTAGAAATTTTTTATTTCTGTTATATTTGCTGTTGCTGCCTTATTTCTTTGATATTTCCGGCTCAAAACAGGCATTTTGTCCATAAACACGAAGAGTAAAAGATGCTAAACGTTCTATTTGTTACAAAAAATAAAATGCGTCTTTCAAAATTTCATTTTTCGCATTTACAACAGAGGGAAATTTGAAATGAACTGCAGAACAAAAAGAAAGAAAAACAGAAAATTTAAATGAACTAGAAAATGAAGAAGTCTTTAGAAGTCTAATCATCAAATGAAACGTAACGTATTAGGGAAGAAATAAATACTTTCATATACAACATATTAAGATTTTCAATATTACGAGGGTGGTTTGCAAAAATTGTTTGCCCTAGAACATATTGTTACGTTTTTACCTTTTAAAAACGTTTAAAATATGAGCTTATAGATTGAAAATAAAATAAAAATAAATTTGTGTTTAGTTTAATTAGAATTCTTCATTGTTCGCACAATTCTGTGTGCCACTGTTCACAACTTGATGTAAACAACAACAATTGCTTTGTTTGTTATTTTTTGTATATACCCTTTGCATAAACAATAACAATTACTAGAAAATTATTCGACAGATCTTTGTAACGGAGATCTACGAACCACGATTACTCTTTTCAAACACACCGGGTCTTCACGCAAGACTGACTGAACTTTTACTAACTCAGTTGCCTGCTTTCCCTTGCCTTTTATATGGCAGGGGAAACAGTCTGATAAATGTTCTTGAAGGCGAATGTTCGTGGCTTCGCCTTCTTGAGACCTCTATAAATGTAAACATTGTTGCTTACGTTTATTATTGTTGTGTTGTTTGTGTATTTTGTTTACATTTATTCTTGTAGTGTTGTTTGTGTACTTTTGTTTACTTGCTTACCATTTTATTATGCTGGTATTTGTTGTTATATTAAGCAGTACGATAATTCGTAAACAGGTTTGTTTACTGCATTATTTTGTTTTTGTAGTATTTTTTATAATTTTCGTAACAATATGTATGTATACTTGCTTTTAATATGATAACATAGCTTATAGCCCTCACTACTATAAACATATATGCATACATATCCGTCAGATATGTTTTATGCAAACAATATCTCACCTATAAATAGAGCTGTTCTTAGCTTATTATTCCATACAATTTATTTAGCAAAGCTCACGCAATCACACATTCATAATCCAATTTATTTACGCATTTTCGAGTTTAAAATCACTGCCAAATTAAATTCAGTCTCAATTGCAAATCTTATAAACACATTCGAGTAATCATGATGCAAATTGAGTATATGTGCGTGTGTCTATTATTTCAAATTGTGGTGGTCATATGATATGGAATGCAATGTAAATACTTTAAAGTGCACTTCAGCAAATTGTTACACAATATTTAAGAAACAAGAGCTTGCAAGTAAATTTGGAATTTATAGGAATAAAATCACCAACCGTCGGTAATTATATTATAATTGAATTTAAATTGGTTAAAGGTGTTCTTTGACTGATTTCTAGCCCTTTAAGCTGCAGATACTTCAGTTTGAAAGCCCTCTGCAATTATCCTAAAGCTAAACGAAGACCGCAGAACATCAGTCATGTGATAAATACTTGTACTACTAGACTGTCGTTGCACTCAGGCGATGATGAAAATATATTCACAATTGGTAGCTTCCTTTGAAGGAATTGAAGCCGCTTAATTCGAAAACATTGATGAAAGTTGGTTTGCATTTTATTGTGGTTAATTTACTGCGCTTTAAACTTCAGATATTTCATTTTAAAAGTCTCTGCTATGTAGCTAACACTTCTTTCCAATATGATGTTGAAGAAGATACCATAAAACATTAGTAGTTGCTCTAAAACAACACTCGACCAATTCCGGTTTTTTCTTAAACTGAGACCAACATTCTTTGGAGGACGCTGTGGTCTAGTAGGTAGTGCTTTGACTAATCATGGTGTAAACCCCAGCTCACACATCTCGAACATAACGAAACCTGAAAAAAAATTCTTACGGTGACTTCCTCTCAGCAGTCTTCTGCTAAAAACTTCGAGATTAGTTGAAATTGCCATGAAAAGTTGCTCAAAAAATCTGTCGTTGGGAGTCGACTTTAAACTGCTGGTCTCGACACTCATGAATAAAATTACCACACATACAACACGGGTAGTGTGAGAAGCTCTGAATGGCTTCTAGAGAAGCTTCTGAATAATCTTATTCAGAAGAAGTCGCCCTAGTCTAGTAGGTAGCGTGTTGGCTTATTAGACGTGAGGCCAAGGTTCAAACCCCAGGTCAGACATCAAAACGGAAATATGAAAATATATTTCTTCAGCGACTTCCTCTCAGCAGATTTCTGGCATCATAATCTGAAAGTAAGTAAATAAAATTGCCATGAAAAGTTTCTCTAAAGAAATCTATCATTCGGAGTTGACTTTAAACTGTAGGTCCCACCACTAATGTATAAAATTAACGCACACAACATAAATGGTGTGAGAAGCTAGGTCGTAATCTTGACTGAAGGGTTGTAGTGACCAATTATGTATGTTATGTATGAATCTTATTCATAGACGGATGTATGTGTACATCAATAAAAAAATTTTCAAATTGGCAAATACACCAGGGCATCACTGTCAATGACGAGCACTATAAGACGAATGCTTTCCAGCTTCTTTTGGCATGAACTATGTATATGATCTGGACACCAACTCCATGTGGTTTCAATAGGACGGCGCTACGTGCCATACAGCTCATATCATATTGGATATTCTGTACCACCTAATGTTAGGTTAGGTCGGAGTGGTAGCTCTGATTTCAAAAAGCACACTTGAGCACGCATAGCGGCCCGTTGTGATGCCACGGGTGTACCACCTTACGTGGAGGAGATGTGAACTGGTTATCGATATTGTACGATTTGACTCCGATGTCATCATAGCTCTTCTGGGTAGTCTTCTGTCTCAGATGTATGCCAATAAATCGACCGTAGTACTTAAGAAGCGCTACATAACCCATGTCATCGATCAAATTCAAACTGATTTTATGTGCCAAAGAACATTTCGGATCTGCTGTAGTTAGAAGAGAAGCTGTAGTGGTGACTTGAACGATGTTATAATCCACACATAATGCCATTAATAGATCTTTCAAGCTTGGATGGAATTGTTCCCGGATTACGACAATATCGTCTACCACATCTTCACTTCCTTGAGTTTATTTGAAGCATTTAAACACAAATGTTTTCCATTGTTGGAAATATGTCCTATTCTTTGAGTTTCCCTTATTTCTTCTACGCTATCGGTAGCACAATGAAACATAAACTTTGCAATGAAATATTCATTTTACCACTCTTACATCTGACATAAGAACTTCGGATCACCGAAAACATATTTATTAGCCAAAGTAGTTTAGATTGATTTCCAATAAAGAATAATTTGTTGTGACACCCATATTCTTTAAATTGCAAGTGTCAGCCGAAATTAAATTGAAATCGCAAATCAATGGAACTATAATTTCGCGCTTTTATTTTTTTTTATCGCAATTGAAATAAAAAATTTTTATTGAAAAAAATTACAAGAAATGAAAGACAAAAAAAATTCTATTAAAAATCACACCCAGCATATAATACATACAGTGAGTGTTAAAAGAAATTGCACATTAAAAAAAATATACATTAAAACATTACCGTTATTTTTATTTTAAAATTGTTTCATTGCCAGCTTTAAAAATTGAAACAAAAAAATGAGAAAATTTTTTGAAATATTGTCAAATTTTTTCGGGCACTCTCCTAACGTGATAAAAGTTGAAGTTGGTGATTGTTTAAATCTTAACCATAGTGTACAGTTTCTTTTCACACTCACTATATATGTACATATATGTGCTGTAGAATTTGCTATTTTTACTACAACAATTTATTTTTTTTTATCGCTCGTAAATATTTATGAATTTCGATAAATACGAAATTTCGATAAATTTGCTAGTACGAGCTCGCTGTCAATTGTTTACGATTTTACTGTTATAACTTCGCTATCGATAAGATAATTTTATTACTAGTTGTTGATATTTTCTGGGCTTTCTACTCTCTCTCTCTCTCTCACTCTCTGTACTCCATTCTTCTCTTTCGATACGGGAAAGCGCTTACACATACACATAAAAATAAATAACAAGAAAACGGTTATAATACGTTATAAAATAAAATTTGTTAAAATAATTACAATAACAACAATACTCTCACATATGTACGTACATA
The DNA here is from genome assembly GCA_927399465.1 of Sarcophaga caerulescens. NCBI lineage: Eukaryota > Metazoa > Arthropoda > Insecta > Diptera > Sarcophagidae > Sarcophaga > Sarcophaga caerulescens. Next base: position 22,194,833 of record OV656873.1, on the reverse strand, counting down.
TGTATGTATATATGTATGTATTTATGAGCATGTATTTGGCCTTAACAAAAGACGGTTATTGTTGAAGGTGTAAACGCGTATGTAAGAGAGCACAAGGCCAAAAAAATATTTTTTATTTCTCGTTATTACTGGTGAGAGAATATTTATTTTTGTCTGACTATAATAAGAACATTTATTATACGTATATGGGAGCGTGTGTGTTCATTTATTTGTAGCATTTTATTTTATTTTTCTCTCCTTATTTTGTATGTACATATATGTGTGTCTGATTCCTTTATAAACGTAAAAATATTTTAACAACACGTTGAATAACATAAAAACACAAGAATTTATGCGCATCAAAAATGTTTTCAAAAGCAACATCAACACCAACAACAACATCAGTGATAATAACAATACAAAACAAATAAGAAATTTACAGTCAGTCATAGCAGGCTACGTAATACTCTATACTGAAGTGCTAGGTAGCCCCACAAAGCCTCACGTTTCAAGTCCGAGGTCAAACATCTCGAACAAAATGAAGTATTGAAAATATATTTCTTTAGTGACGTGTGTTGGCGTTTTAGACGTGAGGCCACGGTTCAAACCCCAGGTCAGACATCAAAACGAAAATATTAAAAAAATATTTCTCTGGCGACTTCCTCTCCGCAATTTTCTGGCAAAAACTCTAAGAATAAAATGAAATTGTCAAGAAAAGTTTCTCAAGAATCTGTAGTGTGGAATCGACTTTAAACTGTAGGTCCCGCCATGCATGCATAAAATTAACACACACAACATAATTGGTGTAAGAAGCTAAGTAGGTCGTAATCCTGACTGAAGGATTGTAATGGCCACATACATATGTATGTATGTATGTAGTGCAAGATTTGATATCCTACATAGGGACGGAATATACTCTGCATCTGTTACCACTTAAAAGTTAAAACGATCTTCAAATGCTCAAGAGGGTACCTATTTTTTTTTTGTAATTTAAGGCCATTTGGGATCCCCTTATAAGATATACTCCGATCAATAGATCAACAGCTTCAATTCATTCATGTGTTTGAGTATATTGTTACGAAAATGAAAATGGTGTTATTAAGATAATAAACAAAAGCTCCAAAAACAACACAATGGACTTGATCACGTGATCAAAGAATAAGTAAACATATAGCAACAAAAACAACGGGCTTGTTTACAAGATCGATCAATAAACAAAGATATAGCAACAACGTCCGTGTATAAAAAAAATATAGCGGAAAGACAAATAAACAAAACAACAACAATTCTGCCTGGACGAAAGTAAACAAGATACACGAACAACAATGATGACGAGATGTTTACATTTTTGGATTGTTCCCGAAGGCCGTCATCATCCTTCAAGGACATTCATCACACTGTTGATCCAGTGATATAAAAGGTAAGATAAAGCGATCAACGAGGATTCAGTTAGAATTCAGTCAGTCGTGTATGAAGACACGTGATTCTTGGAATTCGCGTGACGACTTCGCGTTGAGTTGAGAGAGAATTCAACCAGTGATGTGTGAAGATACGAGATTATAGTTCGAGTTATAATTCAGTCAGACTTTTGTGCAGACAAGTTGCGTGAAGAAAACAGTTGTTAGTGTCGTGCTTACAAAAAGGTTGTGAGCAAAGAAGAATAACTAACAAGTGTTGTTGCTTACTAAAAAAGGTTGTAAGCAGAGAAATATCACGAACAAGCACATATTGTGAAAGTTATCATTGTGTGCGTAGAATAAGTTCGAACAGTGGCACAAAAGTTGTGCAGATAATAAAGAATTGTCTTAAAATTAAACACAAATTTATTTTTATTTTATTTGCAATCTACGAACTCATATTTTTAACGTTTTTAAAAGGTAAAAACTTAACAATATTTTACAATTAATTTTATATTCGTCTTCAATTTCAATTCTGTTTGCATGCAGATTAGACAATAATTTATCAGAAGCTATGTAGTTGTCGGAGTTTTATAGGTATTGTGTTAGCTTATTAGACGTGAGGCCACGGTGCAAACCCCAGGTCAGACATCTTCAACAAAACGAAACAAATAAAAAATATTTCTTCGACCACTTCCTCTCATCAGATTTCTGGCAAAAACTCTGAATGCGAATAAAATTGATATGAAAAGGAATTGGGAATTCGTCGTAGTCTAGTAAATAGTGTATTGGCTTCTTAGACGTGAGGCCACCCAGGTCAGACACCATCAACAAAACGAAATATGAAAAAAATATTTCTTCGGCAGATATCTGGCAAAAAATCTGCGAGTAAAATAAAATTGCCATGAAAAGTTTCTCAAAAAATTTGTCTTTCGTTGTAGACTTTAAACTGTAGTTTCCGCCACTCCTGTATTAAATGAACATACACAACATAAGTGGTATAAGAAACTAGGTCGTAATTTTAATTCAAGGGTTGTAATGACCAATTATGTATGTATGTAGGATCAGATGCTATGACCATTAGGTTGTGCACGCCACATTCTAAAGAAATAGAAAGACATCCAACGTTTTTATGCTATTGGAATGGCTGGTACAGTAAAATATTAACACATGGAATGAGAATTCCACTTCAGAGAAAGAAATAATCGCACAGAGACTTTATTCATTTGCAAAAGAGAGAAGGCATAATAAATCCAGTCCTATAAAGACGGAAAAAATCTGGCCCATAATGAATATATGCACAACAAAATTTACTCTAAATCAATAGGCTCTGGTTTGTAGCCTCATAATTGGAAAAAGGACAAAAGCCAGTGGATATACAATTCCGGAGGCTGGAAATAACGCACAACGACTTTTGTAGAGTAGAGTTCAATGCCAGCCTATACGGAATGATCAATTGGCTGCAAGACAATTTAGCCTAGACAATCTAACCTAGTTTGAACACCAAGTGTCTTTGTTTTTTAAAAACGATTTACCTTTTCATACTTATTACATACAACTCTGATATGCTGAGCCCTTTTTAAATTACCTTTTTACCATAATATTACCATAAGAAAGTAATATTTTCTCATTTCGTGTGGAGTCATGTGTTACCAATGCCTACTCAAACATAATATGCCGCCACCATCAATGCAAGTGCAGGGGGGCATTAAAACAAAAGTACAGAGAAACTCTCAGATAAATAAAAAAAAAAAACAAAGAAAAATATAAACGTTCATCTAAAAATATTCACTTACGTAGACCAACAACTATAAAAAATTGGCAAAACTATACCCAAAACACTGAGTAACGTTTATATACAACAGACACTCATGGTAAAAACAAACAAAAAAACAGACAAAAGCATGAGAAGAATTCACCGCAGAAAAAACTACAAAAAAAAAACTGAACTTTTATAAATTGTTTAGAAAAATAGAAAAAAATTCCCTTACAATACCACTACACTTACACATGCCTAGATAACCAGGAGAATGAGACAAACACAGGGAAATGGTGTAAATATTCGTATAACCGCATACACCGACACTGTTCTGTGTAATGTTATGTGTATTTTTGTTTTAGTTGGTGTTGTTGTTGTTGTTTTTGTTGTTTGTATATTTTTGTTTCTCCAGACACTTAAACATTTAAGGATTTCAGTTTAGATTGGAGAACTTGCGGCAGATTGTATTATGAAGGTATATTTAGGTTAACATGCCTTTTGTGGCACCATAACATAATAATCATCACTGGCTGACTGGTTGGCTCACTGACTGGCTGGTTGGCTGTGTTGTTTGTTTTTTAGTTTTTTTCAGCGTATCAAAATGGAATGAATATTTAATAATTTAATGTGTGATGATCGTTATACATCGTTTATTTCTTAATTTATTGCCTTAAAAATTGATTCGATTGAATACAGGGTAAGGAAATGATGCAGAGAAATGTATTTATTTTATTGGTTTGGAATTTGTTTTACATGTTTTTTTTTTTTGTTTGATGAGGATATTATAACGATAGTGTCTGAGATTGATGGTATTTGTTTAAAAGCAGTTGTATTGTCATCACATTCTTTATGTGTTGTTTGCAAAGTTACAGCCTTTCATTAAAGGTACAATGAGATCAGCTTTCGGGCCACAGAAAACGAACACTCTCTCATCTCTTTCAGTGAAGATACAATGAGCATCAAAAGAAACTGTACACTAAGGATAAAATTCTAACAACCAACAAACTCAACTTTTACCACTTAAGGAATGTGCCCGAAAAAATTTTACAATATTTTGAAATATTTTGTATTTATTTTTTGTTTTAATTTTAAAAACTGGCTATGAAACAATTTTAAAATAAAAATAACTGTAATTTATTAATATATATCTCGTTTTTAATGTACAATTTTTTTTAACGCCCACTGTACATAGGCGTTAATCTTAGCAAATCATAGTGAATGTGTTTCTCTTTGGATACATACATAACATACATACATAATTGGTCATTACAACCCTTTAGTCACGATTACGACCTAGCTTTTCACACCACTTTGACAAACCTTTCATGGCATTTTTTTTTTTTTTTTTTTTTTTTTTGCGAACGGCAAAGAAACGAGTTGTTGCTAGGTGACTATAAAATGGCCAGTGCTATACCTTCACCATTCACAACTTTTAGGCGGCCAGGATGCGAGTATACCACGCCAGATATCACTTTGGTAACTGAAAATCTGGCCAGAAAAATAGCGGAATGGAAAGTTCTTGAAGACTACAATGGAAGTGACCACCACTACATTAGTTTTCGAGTCGCGGAACGAGCGAATCTTATCCCAACAGCCAGGACCAGGGGAACGCGAAAATGGAACGTCGCAAGTCTAAATAGCGCGGCATTCTTGGAGAGATTTGATGAGACCTCACTTTCACAAACCGGTAGTGATGCTATCACTCTGGCTAACGAAACTATGCAGCGCATAATTCGTAGTTGCAACGCTTCAATGTCTCGCGTATCGCAACATCCCAGAAGGCAATCTGTATATTGGTGGACACCTGAAATCGCTGAACTCAGACGAACCTGCCTCCAGCGCAGAAGAAGATACACTAGAGCTAGAAGAGATGGTCATGCAGTACATGAGGCTGAAGATTTCAAACGGGCTCGAAGGGCACTGAAACAGGCAATCATAGCCGCCAAAAAGGCGAAATGGGAGGAGCTCCGTAATGAATTGAACACGAACCCCTGGGGTCTCGCTTATAAAATTGTGACCAGAAAGTTGGGCGCTAACTCTGCCGTGCCGCATCTTGACGGCGAAGCCGTCGACAATATAGTGAGGAACTTGTTCCCCGTGCACCCACCACTGCGTGAGGAACGTGAACCTCCGACAGCTGACACACCAATACCCTTTACGGAGGAAGAATTGACAACAGCGGCGAAAAGTCTCAAAGGAAACAAGGCTCCTGGACCAGACGGAGTACCGGCCGAAGTACTTAAATTAGTTGCTGAAAATCGACCAAATGCACTTCTTGAAGTGTACAATGCCTGCATTGCCCAAGGTGTCTTCCCTAATCAATGGAAGCTACAGAAATTAACTCTGATCAGCAAAGGAAAAGGAGATCCGACACATCCATCATCATATCGCCCTCTTTGTATGCTGGATAGTGCCGGTAAATTATTGGAGAAACTCCTCCAGCGCAGACTGGCAGCGGCCATTGAGACAGCTGGTGGATTATCGGACAGGCAGTACGGCTTCCGACCAGGTAGGTCAACGCTCGGTGCCATAGCGGACGTAGTAGAATGCGTTGAACGGACAAGACTTAGACGTTACTATCCGAAGCGCATTGTTGTCCTTGCCACGCTCGACGTGCGGAATGCTTTCAACAGCCTACGATGGGAGGATATCATTAAGGCACTACGTGAAAGATTTCGTATTCCTCCATACCTTTTGAGAATATTACGCAGCTATTTGAAGGATCGCAAGCTTCTCTACGATACACCCGATGGCCGAAAAGCCGTAGAGATTACGTCTGGTGCAGCTCAGGGATCCATTCTCGGTCCTGATCTCTGGAACCTGAGCTACGACGATATCTTAGGTATAGATATGCCAGAGGACACATACCTCGTGGGATACGCGGATGATATAGTGTCGGTCATTTCAGCGCGCGACATTGAGGATGCAAGGAGAAAACTGAACCAGGTTATGATAAGGACTCAGATATGGCTCGAGGACCATGGTCTAGAGCTCGCAAAAAACAAGACTGAGGTCATACTGATGACAATGGCTCGCATTCCACTCGAGATAAGTATGCAAATAGGTGATGTGTCACTAGTTACAAAAAGAGCAGTCAGATATTTGGGCCTGAGACTCGACTGTAGACTTAATTATTGGGCCCAAATACAGCATGCAGCTACCAAGGCAGCGAAACTAACGGGCATGTTAAGCAGACTGATGGCAAATATTGGCGGACCAACACAGGCCAAACGAAAAGTGATTATGGCGGCGACAAACTCGATAATGCTGTATGGAAGCGAGATATGGGGAGAAGCGCTGGAGATTAAATCTAAGCGGAAAGTACTAGCAGCAGTGCAACGAACAGCAGCACTAAGAGTTGCATCGGCCTACCGCACCGTATCGGGCGCCGCGGTCCTCGTGATCGTCGGTGAGATACCTATTGACCTACTGGCATTTGAGCGAAGAAGATCGTGGAAAACAAGGAGAGAAAATCTCGCCATTAGTAGCGCAGATCTCAGATCTCAAACACTACGGCGATGGCAAAGTAGATGGAGCGAGGAAACAAGCGGAAGGTGGACTTATAGACTTATTCCGTCTATAGAGACATGGATACGGCGAAATTTTGGGGAAATTAACTATTTTCTGACCCAGTTTCTTTCGGGTCATGGTTATTTCCGAAAATATCTATACCGCATGGGCAAGGTGATTGATCCTGGCTGCATTTATTGCCAGGAAATGAATGACGACGCTGAACACACATTCTTTCATAGCATCAAATGGCAAGACGAGAAGAACATGTTGATAGAGCAAATTGGCGAATTTACACCCGACAACATTGTGGACGCAATGCTCGAAAGCGAGATGAAATGGAGCGCTGTAAGAAGATACGTTGAATGTGTACTCCGCAGGAAGAAGGTCGACCTTGACACAATATAACGAAATGATACATGAGAAGACGAGCCAATAGCATGAAGCTGGCTTCAAATATGGCGTACCCAGACGTGGGAGAGTAGACAACGGTCCCTAACGGGACGTCGTTCTGGGCCCTTCCTGAAGTAATGCAGATAGCCGTCCCGGGAAGGGAGTATCCCCAGAAGAGGAGGAGGAATTGTTTTAGTGGAAGCACCACTCGACGCAGTTGACGACGGTCACTGTAAGTGCGAAGGCATTTTGAACCCTACCTCACACGCCAAAAAAAAAAAAAAAAAAAAAATACCTTCACCATTAGACAGTCTACAGCAATCGTCCCCAAGAAGCCCGCACCCTTCACTTCTCACACTACTCATGTTGTGTGTGTTAATTTTATACATGAGTGGCGGGACCTACAGTTTAAAGTCGACTCCGAACGACAAATTTTATTGAGAAGCTTTTCATGGCAATTTTATTTACTCTCAGAGGTTTTGCCAGAAATCTGCTGAGAGGAAGTCGCCGAAGAAATATTTTCGTTTTGATGTCTGACCTGGGATTCGAACTCGGGCCTTCAGTCTAATAAGCCAACACACTACCTACTAGACCACGGCGACTTCAAATTCAAAATTTACTCTGCTGAGAGGAAGTCGTCGAAGAAATATTTTTTCATATTTTCGTTTTGCTGTCTGACGTGGGGTTTGAACCGAGGCCTCAAGTTTAATAAGCCAACACACTACCTACTAGACCACGGCGACTTCAATGCTCAATTGTTGAAGCAGATTACATCTTTTCATTGGATATACATGAATGAGATTTCTTTGTAAGTATACTAGGCGTGTAGCTGATGTTTTGGGTTTACATCCAAATATGTATCTGTGTCCAACCAAATCCATCATAGTGGTTTTATATTAAAATTATTCGATTGGCATAAAGAGTTGATTATTTTGCGGATCTTTTGTAAATTTTTTTCCCCGAAACTAGTTTCGAATATTTTGCAATAATCGCCGGATAATAGCCTACAAATTTACTGCCAGCCTGGCAATGTTCAGGATTTATGAGACTTCTGTGAACTGATGGGTTCACTTCCTGTGTTTGAATGGAAACAAATTGTTCTTCATTGTTTCCAAATTTTCAAAATTTGTTCAATTCCTACCTTCCCCATAGAAGATAATATTAGCATCAAGAAAGCTAATTCAGCACCATCTTTTAACAAAGCATGTATAGGGTCGTCCAACAGGGACTTTAAAACTTTAACTGTTGATAAGCACCATGTTGTTAAAGCTATATTTGTCAAATTAATTGCTTTTTACTCAACCTGTGTTCACTGAATCATCTCGAAGGCCCATTAGTGAGTCCCATTTCTATAAAATCTCAGACGATACTAATCCATATGAAATCCAAAGAACACCCAATGCATTCCAGAAGTCACTGTTTGGTGTGGATTTTGGCCTGACGGTGACATCTTTACATATTTCTTTTAGAAACACGTTCGCCAGGCTAATACTAACAAAGACAAGCACTATACTTAGATCCACGATTACCAACTTCTTTAGACCTGAATTAGATGATTTTTACATTAAACACATGTGATATCAGCAAGACGATATTATTTGCCAAACAACTCATGCCAGATTGAATATACATACATACTTCTATAGCGATTTGAGCTTCTTGTAAGAATCTTTCTCCTGGGATTTTCTTATGTAGCGGTGGTATGCGAATAAGCCACAAACCAAAGCGGCCCTTGAAGCCAACATAACCCATGCAAACGATGACAAATTCAGCCTGATTTATATGCCAAAATCATAGTGGTTACGCTCCACCCAGAGAAGTCATGGCGAACATTTTAACGATATTATACCGAAACTGCGCTACACTCATTAGTTGGCTATATAGAGAAGACTCTCTATGTACGTAATTGGTCATTACAACAGTCAGGATTACAACCCATCTTTTCACAACACTTCTGTTGTGTGTTTTAAATTTATAGATAGGTGGCAGGACCTACAGTTTACAGTCGACTCCGAACGACAGATCATTTGAGAACATTTTCATGGCAATTTCTTTGAGAGTGAAATCTCAGAGTTTTTGCCAGAAATCTAGTGAGAGGAAATCATCGAAGAAATATTTTTCGTATATCGATTTGATCGAGATTTCTAACCTGGGGTATGAACGTGGCCTCACATCTAATACGACACCATACTATCCACAAGAATACGGTGACCATCCCTATACTACGAGAAATATTCTGTGACTGCTTTCCTTGGTATAATGGGTGCTTTCAATAAATCGGCGTCGATTATTTATGCCATGAGATAACTGCTGATTCTGTGGTCATCGATTTTTTAGAAAGTCTACTAAGATACAGGTGTGTCTTGAATCTAGTTTGAGCATCTCAAATGTTTCCAGGGTGGCATTTTGAAAGACACCTGAAGAAGGTGTGTACTATCGTCCTTACTATCAAGCTTACCTCAAATTTGACAATGTACTGAAGGCCATAAAAAGAATATGGTAGTAGTGAGTACAGGCAAAGATTTAAAATTACTTTCAGAAATTTTAGAATTTGCACTGAGATTACTATTGAAATGTTGCCGTAGTCTAGTAGGTAGTGTGTAAGCTTATTAGACGTAAGGCCTCGGTTCAAACCCCAAGTCAGGCATCTTCAGCTAAACGAAATTTGAAAAAATATTTCTTCGGCGACTTCCTCTCAGCAGATTTCAGGCAATACCTCTGAGAGGAAATAAAATTGCCATGAAAAGTTTCTCAAAAATCTATCGTTCGAAGTCGACTTAAAACTGTACGTCCCTCCACTCATGTATACAAATTAAAGTAATCCCGACTGAATACTTGTAATGACCAATTAAGTAGGTTTTACTACGAAATAGTGCCCTTACCCCTCATTACTTTGCAACATTTACCGCTAGCTACATTTGTAGTCTTGCAGTCGGTAGCCAGTGGCCTTAAATGTATGTCAAGTTGTACATCAGTGCTTGTCTAGTACTTGATAAGCAACCAAGTATTTGGAGTAGCTCTCACTCTATCCAATAGTGTTTAATATCTTGGAATCATATCGGACAGCAAACTAAACTGAAACTTGAATACACAAACCAGAATCAATAAGGCCGCTACTAGTCTTTATTGTTAAAGGAGAATAATAGGCCTGCACTCGGTCTATACATGGCCCAAGCTGAACATTAAGGTTGTAAATAATCACAATTATTTTCGCCTGTTTATATAACAAGAGTTTGAATTCCATGCTTTGTTCTAAGCTTTTCTAATTTAAAAATTATTAATCGCCTGTAGAACTGTAGCATATGATGACTTTGAATAGAAGTCTACTTAACCCCATTGTTTGTTTATAATTTTTTCACAACAAATTTACTAGACATTGTATATATTGCAACCACAATAGTTTTTAGGGTGGGCAGGGGGAATTATGAATAGGAATTCAACAATTCGCATAAAATTTCAAAACCATAATAACAAAATTATTTTCGGTTTAAATTTCTCAAGCAAATCTAAAATTAAAAGTATGTTTTTGTGGCTTTTAAATGTTTATTTGTGTACGGTCATGAATGTGTTTATGGTCATTAAAAATATTTTTTTTTAAAAATTAAAAACAAATTTAAATTCTCTTTTAAAAAATAAATTTTTTTTTAAATGTTACAAAATAAAGTCGAGTACTTTGTGATGGGAGAACGTATGTATTGCATGTGCCTTCTATTGTATGCTGGTGTGTATGTAACTTCATAAGTATAAGAGTTTATTTGAAGCACATTAGTGGTGGTACAAGGTGCAGATTAACTGTAAGTACTTTGTGATCTGTGTTGAGCTATGTATGCTGGAGCACATTTAACAAAATTTAAAAACACTTGAACCTCATAAATTAGTCGCAAACATACCATTTTAGTTCAGTTCCTAAACCAACAAACATGGCTGAACTGAAATACCGTTGCTTTTCTTTACTTCTTACTTCCTGCTCTTACGCTTATACACATGCACACGTACACATGTACACTTACAACAGCATTTAGTTTACTATACAAATTGAAAATGAGAAAGTAATACAAGTGTGTGTATAGATATGCCCTTCCGTGGTGTTGCCACTACTTTTGCTGCAGCAGAATGTAGACTCTCAGCCAGCCAGCCAGCCAACTAGCCAGTCAGAGTAAAAGTTTATATGCTAAATGAACATTTTAACGAGTGGCTAGTTGCCAGTTTAAGTTTTGACTGAATTTTTGCGCCTTCTCTCCCCTTAGTTTTCCCACTTTTTTTCTGTTGTTGTTAACACACAAAGTACATTTGCAACAACAAACAGACAGACACACAAACAGACAGACAAAAAAATAATAGTAAATGCTTGTTAAAAGTTCAAACTATTTCACAAACACATACACATACATACACATGCATACATATATCCATACATGTAAGTAAGTATATGTATACAAAGCCTTTTAATAGCAAGTCTATAGAACAACAGCAGCAGCAACACTACTGACAACATTGTATACAAGAGTGAACACCATGAGCAACCATAAGACCATCAGTTAAAACAACTGGAAGTTGTCCGAAAAAAAAAACAAAAAAAATTAAAATAAAATAAAACTGGGGTTTGTTTTTAAGTAAATTAAACGTTTTTTTACGCAAAAACTTCTATTAACTCTCCTTTGGGCCCATGGAAATTTGAACATATGCTCTATGGTTTCTCCAAAAAAAAAAAAAAAAAAAAAAAAAAAAAATACTTTTCCTAAACCAAGGAATTATTCTTTGAAATTGTATACGAAATTTATTTTTAGTATTATGCTGCTTAAAATCATAAAAAAAAACAGAATTATGTGTGGTAAGATATGTATCTTAGGAACTTCTTTCTCTTCAATTACAAAGGAAATGGTGTGTAACAGTCCATATGTTAATCAAAAACTATTATAATCACGATTATTTGAAGAATTTATAAGCAGCAACCGAATCTTTTGATACCCTGCAAGGTTTCAAACAACGCAATACCTTATCATGCGACCTCTTCAACTTCGTTAGGGAAAGTGTTGTGCGAAAGGCGGTAGTGCATTGCAATGGCAGTATTTTCCACAAAAGTCTCCAGTAGCTTGTCTACTCGTACGTTGACGATCTTGATTACCTAGGGTGTACAAAACGAGATCGTACTGTTATTTTTCACAAAAGTGTCAAGTTGCTTGAGGTTCGCAGGCAATATTGACTTCATATTGTATACCAAGCGAGATGTTACTGCTGCCTTAGCTTTATTAAACGAGAATCAATCAAGATGACCCATATTGGCAGTCAATGAGAGCAAAACGAAGAAAATATTGTTGCCATATATTCGTAGGGACATTCAGATCACAGCCGATAACTATAATTTCGATGTTCTTAGTGGACATGAGGCATAGACACTATTAAGCACTGATGCAGCAGCCTTGAGAGTATTTGAGAGAAAAGTCCTCCGTAAGATCTTCGGTCCAGTGCGAGTTGACGATAATTTCCGCATTCGATGCAACAGTAAGCTATAAGAGCTCCTCAATGACATGGACGTTGTGCAGTGTATTGATATCAAGCGGTTGAGCTGGCTCGACCATGTCATTCGAATGGAGGAGGATGCTCCGGAGAGACGGGTATTTTATGTGGAGATTTTCGGAAGTCGGCGAAGAAAACAACCTTGTTTGCCTTGGAAGGAACAGATTGAGGAAGCTCTGTCATCGATTGGTGTGACCAACTGTCGTAGGCGCTCAAGAAGCAGAGGCGCCTGGAAGGATGTTGCCGAAATACGTTAATCGGTTTGTTAATGAACAGTTAAGTAAGTTAGTAAGTTGTCAGTGAATTTATTTATCTTGGCTCCGATGTTACCAGCAAAAATGATGTCAGCCTGGAGGTAAAGCGTAGCTTCATACACACATACATAGTACATAATTGGTCATTAGAACCCTCCAGTCAAGACTTCTACCCAGATTATCACAACACTTATGTTATGCGTGTTAATTTTATACATGAATGGCGGAACTTAAAGTTTGAAGTCGATCCCGAACAACAGATTTTTGAGAAACTTTTCATGGCAATATTTTATTTACTCTCAGAGTTTTTGCCAGAAAATGCTCAGCCACCATGTTGCTACCTCAAGGGGTCCACACCATTGTCGGTCAGAGATAAGTCTCTGTGGCTTTCGACACCCACAATACCAGAAGTGGTCAGGCTTCGCAGTTCAGTCTGCTACCAGTTGAACCACAAATAGTTCGGACTGGCGACCCAACAGAGAAGGGACGCACAAAACAACAACAACGAGAGGACACTAGTCACCAACGATGACGCCGATGACAATACGGACCACTATGGTAAGAGACAGTCGCTTTAGAAATATTGTTTCATATTTCGTTTTGTTTCAGATGACTGACCCCAGAGTTTGAACAGTGGCTCATGTCTAATAAGCCAACACAATACCTACTAGACTATGGCGACTATCAAGCGTAGGTTCACTTAACAACAGGCACTATTGTTCTCTCAATAGGCAATTGAGAAGCAGAGGTGTATCCCGTACGACGAAACTTTAACTCTACAAGTTGCTCATTTTCCCCGAGCTGCTTTACTGTGCAGAAGCATGGACACTATTAAGCATCGCTATGTCCCCGGAGGACACACTACCTTCTATTCAGAGTGTTAAGTCCTTATGGCAAGTACGAAGAGTAATTATATTTTTTAGGGGCGCCAAATGGCAGCCTAGATCGTGCATTTTTAACTTCTTAAGACTTTTTTTGGGGATGCATATGTATGAAATCTTGTATATGCTATTAATCCCTAGTGTCCGAGTATTTGAAAATCAATATTCGTGAATTTATCCTCCAGATACCATCTAGAATTGAAAAAAAGTGACCAAAAACTATCTCAGAATCGACTGCTGTAATCATTTGATAGATAATGGCATGGTTCAAGCATAATTGCATCAATATTGAACACGCTGTCTTCAATTGGTCCCTTAAACCGCGACTAAGGGTTAATACACTTGCCTTAGTACCCTTGTATAAGCGTAAATTATTGTATTTCTCTGTATTTTTATAAAATTAAAGTAAAAGTTCGTATAGAAAAACTAACTCTTTTAATGAATTTTAGATTTTTCCAAAGGGTAACAATTTCTGGCCCTTGGTTCATCTAAGAGTGTATGCCCCTAACTAAAAAAAAATTAAACAAATAAATATTTGTTACGAAATGTTGTGCAAAACAATAACACAAAAGACAACAATAACAATAATAACAAAAATTTAATGCAATTAAAAAAGTTAAAGAGACATGAAACACGAGCAAAAAACTGATATTTTCAGCAAAAATTATTTCTAATTGTCATGGAATCCTGCTGTCAACATACATCTGTCGAAATTCTATTTTTTCTTCCTTTTTTATGGTTTTTGTTATGAAACAAAACATATTGTCAAGTGTTAGTAGATAGTTACAGATGTTCAGAAAGAATATTTTTGTTAAAAATAGTTGGAATAATATTTAACATCGGAATTATGTGGTAGTGTTCACAAAGAAGTGAAGACTTAAAATTTACAAAAAAAAAAATATATGTACGTATGCATGTATACATACATAACACGTACATAATTGATCATTACAACCCTTCAGTCAGGATTATGGATTTAAAAACGTTTAAAATGTGAGCTCGTATATTGCAAATAAAATAAAAATAAATTTGTGTTTAGTTTTAATTAAAATTCTTTATTATTCGCACAATACTGTTTGCCACTGTTCACAACTTGATGTAAACAACAACAATTGCTTTTCTTTGTTATTCCTCTGTTCATACCCTTTGCATAAACAATAACAATTACTAAACCATTGTTCGACAGATCTTTGTAACGGAGATCTTTAAACTACGATTACTCTCTTCAGACGCAGCGCGTCTCCACACAAAACTGACTGTGCTTTTACTAACTCACTCACCTGCTTTGATTTGCCTTTTATATGGCAGGGTAAACAGTCTGATGAATGTTCTTGAAGGCGAATGTTCATGACTTCGCCTTCTCGATATTTCTATAAATGTAAACATCATTATTTACATTTATTATTGTAATGTTGTTGGTGCGTTTTTGTTTACTTGTTTATCAATTTTTTATGCTAGTGTTTGTTGTTATATTACGCATTGCGATAATTTGTAAACAAGTTCATTGTTTTTGTTTTTGTTTTTGTTTTTGTAGCTTTTGTTTGTAGTTTTAATGTTAAACGATGTAAAAGTAAAACACCAGTATCTAGATTTTTCCATTTTCGTAACAATATAGTTGTGTTGTAATTAATAAATAAATATTTGCCTGAATTCATAGACATTCATTAAATTATTTGGTTCTTCTTTGTATTCCAACTTTTTACATTGTCTAGTCGAAGACATTTAAATTGTTGTGTTTATTTTTAGAAAATAATAAAGAAAAACAGTTTCAGTCCCTTTTTAATCTTTAATATAAAAGGGAACAAATTAAATATGTAAACATTTTAGGGGCTTAAAGTCTGGATACCGGTCTGTGGTTAAAAAAACATACGGAATTGCCAACTAATTAAATGAGATGAGCAGAGGAAAATATCAAAACAAAAATTGTAAAATCAAAATTATAATCATATTCAGAAATGTAGTTTAATAAAGGCACAGAGAAACAATAAAATATTAAGAAACACTGGTGGATATATGAATAATGCAAGAACAGTCATGATGGCAGTTTTATGGAAGCAATCAACATTTTTCTTGCAAACTATTATGGGTTATTTATGACAATCCTAATATATATTATAAATCTTTCTGTAAGTCTGTTTTTTTGTTTGTTTGTTTGTTTGTTTGTTTGTTGGTTTGTTTGTTAGTCAATCACGTCTAAACGCCTGGACCGATTTTCTTGAAATTTGGGATATAGATCGAGCTTTTGTCGGTGCAGGTTATAGGCTAAAAATTTTGACCAAAAGGGGACAAAAAATGGGTCAAAGGGGGAAAAAATGGGCAAAAATTAGTACTTTTATGCATAAATGCTTTATTTTATCTGTTTTATAGGTAATTTTTTACGATTTAGCTTGGTTAAGTTTCCCAAATAGCTATTGGAGGTGTTCCGTTTCTAAAGTTGAACCAAAAGGGGTCCAAAAAGGGGGAAAGGGGCCAAAAACGGGCAAATTGAGTGCATAGCCAATCACGCCTGAACGCCTGGACCGATTTTCTTGAAATTTGGGATATAGATCGAGCTTTTGTCGGTGCAGGTTATCTGCCGGGGAAGGTTTCTAAGTTGGTATGACAAATTTCCGACAGGTGGCGCCACTGAAAATTACTAAAAATGATTTAAATCGTAAACTGTGGATTTGATCATGTTATGATATTTAGCAATGTTGTTGTGCATGAGCCGGCGAAGGTTTCTAAGTTGGTATGACCAATATCCGACAGGTGGCGCCACTGAAAATGACTAAAAATGAATTAAATCGTAAACTATGCATTTGATCATGTTATGATTTTTAGCAAAGTTGTTGCGCATGAGCCGACGAAGGTTTCTAAGTTGGTATGACCAATATCCGACAGGTGGCGCCACTGAAAATTGCAAAATATGAATTAAATCGTAAACTGTGTATTTGATCATGATATGATCTTTAGCAAAGTTGTTGCGGATGAGTCGACGGGATTTCTAAGTTGGTGCGATTAATTTCCAATAGATGGCGCCACTGAAAATTATTCAAAATGAATGACAAGTAATTGGTCGACCTACACCTCAAGCACGGAAGAAAAGAGCATTACGAGCCTCAGAATCAGACTAGCAACGAGCATTGAGACTGGAAAATCTTCGAGTACATGCCGCTGAGACCCGTTCGAGAGAAGTGAGATTAGAAAATGAACGAATGCGTATTACTCAGGCCCGTTCGTCTGAATCATCTGGACAACGGGAAACAAATTCAATAAAATGATTCAAAATTAATTGGATATTTGTGTAATGTCTTTCCTTCAAATTTATTTTAGTTGGCGGAGCAGCAACGCGCGCAGGGTACAGCTAGTAATAAATAAAAAATAATCATATTTTAAGAACTGCCATCTTGTGTTAAGTAATAGATTTTGATTTCTTAAAGACGGTGCTGCATCATGGAGAGTGTTCTGCGAAAGGCGGGAGTGCATCGCAATGCACTATTTTTCAAAACAACGTCCAGTTGCTTGCGTACGTTGACGACATTGACATCATAGGGCGTACTTACCGAGATATTACAACTTCCCTTAGGGCTATCGAACCGAAGTCTATTAAGATGGGTCTGACAGTAAATGAGGGCAAAACGAAGTATATGTTATCGACAAATAGGGACATGCGGCATATTGGATTTCAGATTACTGCCTATAAATAAACTTTCGATATAGTCAAGGAATTTATTTATCTTAACTCCGCCGTTACCATCAAAAATGATGAAAGTCTGGAGATCAAGCGCAGTATCACTCCTGCCAACAGGTGCTACTATGATCTCAATACGACAAAACTAATACTCCACAAGACTCTCATCCGCCCCGTGCTTCTTTACGGCGAAGAGGTATGAACACTATCAACCACTAATGCAGCAGCCTTAAAAGTATTTGAGAGAAAAGTCCAACGTAAGATGTTCGGCCCAGTGCGAGGTGACGATGATTTCCGTATTCGATCCAACAGTAAGCTGTATGAGCACCTCAACGACATGAACGTTGTACATACGCTGATGAGCAATGACACTTACAGAAAATAATGTATAGTAGATCTAACGCAAAACTTTTCTCGCGAATAGTCTAAAGGCTGCTGTATCGGTGCTTAATACTGTACATGCCTCTGCACCGTAAAACAGCTCGGGGAGGATGAGAAACTTGTAGATACCTCGGCTACACAATTGCTTATTGAGAGAACAATAGTGCATATTATATGTACAACGTTGTTAATACGCTTAACATCCAGCGACTGCGCTGGCTCGGCCATGTCATTCGAAGGGAAGAGAATGCTCCGGTGAGACGGGTATTTGATGCAAGGATTTGAGAAAGTCGGCGAAGAGGACTACCTTATTAGCGTTGGAAAGACCAGATCGAGGAAGCTCTGTCATCGATTGGTGTGACCAACTGGGGTAGGCGAGCAAAAAGCAGAGGTGCCTGGAGGGATGGTGTTATGGCAAAACGAAATGTGTTAATCGGGTTGTTAATAGCCAGTTACGCAAGTAAGTCCACGCCGTTCATCCTTTCACCTGCGCCTTGGTCATCTCAAAAGGAATAAGAACACCAATGATTCCTCCAACATGTAAATTGCATAAATCCGTCAAATTTTTGCGATTGTTGGTATATTCTTCCCTGAAATTACTTGAAAATGGTAAAAGATTTACGCGTGTTCTGATAGCCTAGTATTGGTGTTCAAAATAATTAAAATCTGTTCACTTCTAAAAAAACTACATGACAAATATAGGTCTAGGTGCCCTTTATAATATTAATGAACTCTGTATATAAAAAAAAAAAACTATTCAGAAAATAACTTCCACTCAACTTTGCTAAAGAAAAGACGTTGTAAAGGGTCCGCCAAAAAATTTTTTTTTTTTGAAAATGCTTAAAAAAAACTACTGAATATTTTCTCAAATTTCTTTTTTTATTTGAAAGTACAATCCTTCCGGTTAATAATGGAGAATAATTTCATTCAAATGGCTGCCTCGGCTGGCCATGCAGTAGCCTACACGATCGGTCCAATTTTTAAGCACATTATCGATTGTGTGCAGCTGTATTTCACCAATGGCTTCACGAATATTGTCCTTTAAAGCGTCTATTGTCTCTGGCTTGTCGGCATAACACTTATCTTTGACGGTACCCCACAAATAATAGTCCAACGGTGTCAAATCGCAGCTCCGAGGTGGCCAAACGACATCAGCTCTGCGGCTGATAATGCGATCTTCAAAAACAGGGCGCTAAACATCGAGTGTAGCTTCGGCTGTGTGGCACGTAGCGCCGTCCTGTTAAAACCAAATGTTGCCAATATCCTCCTCTTCAATTTTTGTGAACAAAAATTGGTTCAACATGGCCCGATAACGATCGCCATTGACAGTATCGGCCACTCCTTGCTCATTTTCGAAGAAAAATGGCCCAATTATGGCTCTGGACCAAAATCGCACCAAACAGTGAACCGTTTTGGGTGCGTCGGCTTTTCAATGTATGCGTGCGGGTTTTTTGTGCCCCAAATGCGACAATTTTGCTTGTTTACATACCCGCCAAGTTCAAAATGAGCTTCATCTGAAAAGACGATTTTTTTTTGCCAAAATCGGCATCTTCTGTAAGTCGATCGCAGGCCCACTTAGCGAAGCGAAAACGCATTGGATTCAACCATATTCATTCAGCGGAAGGATAAAACTAATTATCTGTCAAATCAGACATGAGCTAAGTGTTACCATTCACGAAATAAGCACTAGTTGAAAAAAAAACGTTAGATGGCGGACCCGATATAAGCATAAACTCTTTAAATTGTTCAATTATAAACCATAAATAATGCATCATTTTTAATTCTCTCTCTTAGCCATATTGCTTAGAGTGTGTAAATACCCTGAACACTTGCATACACACGCATACTCATGCACATTAAAATCGTCAATTCTAAATAAATATAAACATATGTATGAAATTGTGTTGTTGTTGTTATTATTATTATTATTATTGTTAAAGCGTACATATGTACATATATGCCAGAGATTTAACATTAAAAAATCAACCCGCTGTGCAGGGGTTGTACCAACACTACTACTGCTACTGCTACTACTACAACTGGCTCTCATATTTACAAATTTACACACACACGTGACACAATTTGAGATTTAAAGTCCCCAATCAATTTGTAAGTTGTTGTGTTGTTGTTTGAAACTATTTTGAATAAATAATAACGGAAAATAAACATGGAGTTGCTTGAAGAGTCGACAATGACAACAGCAATGACAAAACAAAATAAAAATATGGGATTGTGTGTACAATCCTGTCTCTCTCTCTCTCTGAGCTAACAACTCAACAACACATACATACATTGATTAAAGTATAGAAACTAAAATGATACATCGACACACACGCATATCCAGTTGTAAGAAGAGAAACATGCTGTGATGATTTTCTTAGCGCCTTTTGTTGCTTACGTTCTATTATTTGTTATTGTATTTCCAGTTCTTAGCAAAACGGCATATTTGCATATGAAAACATACGGGAGAAAAAGCATGAAGAAAGAGAGAAACTCTAAAAAGGATAACACAGTTGTTAATACCAAAAACTATCGAAACACTCAGAGAAAATTGTTAGTACTAGTGCGGAATGTCAGCAATTATTTCTCTTTTCTTTTATGTGTGAGGCTGGAACAAATTCAAAAACTGGCATTTCAAAGCCATGAATGTTAACTTAAACATACAGGAATTGAATCGTTGGCAATAGTATGAAGCCGCTTTAGTGTTGTAGGTAGTGTGTTGGCTTATTAGACGTAAGGCCACTGTTCGAATTACAGCTCAGGCATCGCAATCAAAACGAAATTTGAAAAAATATTTGCTTGGCGACTATCTCTCTACAGATTTCTGGCATAAACTCTGACTGTAAATGAAGTTGTCATGAAAAAGTTCCACAAAAATATGTCTTTCAGAGTCGATTTTAAACTGAAGGTTTTATCACTCGTGTATAAAATTAACACACACAACATAAGTGCTGTATGTACGTGTACTATAGTATGCAATATTTCTTCTCTTACGCTAATGGAGTTATAGGACGCTGTGGTGGCACAGTGTCAGATCAAAAACTCTCCTGAACAGCAACACAGTCATTATACTTCTTTTATTTTTTGTGGCCATTTTTCAAGCATTACGCAGTGATTATCGTTGTTATAAGCGACCTACTGTCGTTGAAGTCCATTGAATAGTACATTAGCTTAATAGAGGAGAGCCTGTGGTTTTAACCAAAGCTCAGGCAGCTCAAACAGAAAGTAAAAATTTCTTTCTTTTTGCGACTTCTTCTCAACAGTCTTCTGGAAAAAACTATGAGAGGCAGTAAAATTGCCCTGAAAAAATCTGTTGTTCGGAGGCAACTTTAAATTGTAGGTCCCGCCACTCATGAATCCAATTAACACACACAACATGGGTGCTGTGAGAAGATAGGTTGTAACCCTGACTAAATACTTATAAAGAGAAATTAAGTATGCAAGAAAGGTAGATTACTGAGCAAAGAAGTGACAAAATTATGAAGAAATTTGAAGCGGTTGGAAGCATTACAGATGTGATCTGATCTGTCCATCATCGTAATGTACGCTCTACCGAAAACAACGCTTCTGTCTCTCTAACTCTTTTTACTTTTATATTTGCGCTTAAATCCTTACAAGTTCCAATGAACACAATAATTTAAGTCGGCTGCTCAGGCTTTCAAATCTGTTTCTACAAAAAATTGTCGCATATGCTGCTCAGAAAACCATTCAAGTGTTTGTGGCAAAAGCATTGCATTCGAAAAACTGACTGTTTAATGCTCCCAATGGGTTTGCCCTATGATAATCGACTTCCGTTGACATGGAATTCATTATTATTTCATTAAGAAGATGGCTCGTGCCACTCTAAATGAGCAATTTTGACTTTACTCCACCAAAAATTTCCGGAAGGTTTAATTGAACACCTTGAAAACGTCTCATCGCCATCAAGATCATGAGATTAGTCACCGTTCAACACATTTAACGTGAGATACTGTAAATGGCTAAAAATCTATATTGCAAGCCTGTCGTCCTAGCAGCCAATTGCCATATATACAGCGTTGTGAATGGCCAGCCGGCTTTAAAATTCACATAAGTTGGATTTTATATGAATGAGAACGTGGTGTTTTTTTGCTTTTACATCGTTTAACATTGAAATTATAAACAAAAGCTACAAAAACAAAACAATGAACTTGTTTACAAATTATCGCACTGCGTAATATAACAACAAACACCAGCATAAAAAATGGTAAACAAGTGAACAAAAATACAACAACAAACTTTACAAGAACAAATGTAAACAAAATACACAAACAACCATAATGAATGTAAACAACGATGTTCAAATTTATGGAGATCTCGAGAAGGCGAAGCCACGAACATTCGCCTTCAAGAACATTCATCAGACTGTTTTTTTTTTATAATTGTTCATTACAACACTTCAGTCAGGATTTCGACCTAGCTTCTAACACCACTTATGTTGTGTGCATTCATTTTATACTTGAGTGGCGGGACCTACAATTTAAAGTCGACTCCGAACGACAGATTTTTGAGAAGCTCTTCATGGCAATTTTATTTACTCTCATAGTTTTTGCCAGAAATCTGCTGAGAGGCAGTCGCCGAAGAAATATTTTTTTTTTTCATATTTCGTTTTGATGCCTGACCTGGGATACGAACCCAGGCTTTACATGTAATAAGCCAACACACTACCTACTAGACTACGGCGACTACTATCAGACTGTTTACCCTGCCATATAAAAGGCAAGGTAAAGCAGGCGAGTAAGTTAGTAAAAGTTCAGTCAGTCTTGTGTGAAGATGCGATGTGTTTGAAGAGAGTAATCGTGGTTTGAAGATCTCCGCTACAAAGGTATGTCGAACAATCATCTAGTAATTGTTATTGTTTAAGCAAAAGGTATAAACAGAGGAATAGCAATAAAAAAGCAATTGTTGTTGTTTACATCAAGTTGTGAACAGTGGCACACAGAATTGTGCAAATAATAAAGAATTTTAATGGGTATTGAGATTTAAGCAATTTGACTAACTAATCACGAACATGTTTTCTCGATAGTTTTTTGCTCAGTTTACAAAAAAAAAAAAAAATCATGTCATAAAGGAAAAAAACTCGTAAAAAATTAAATCCAAAAAGCTACAACTGCCATGACAACCAACTTGTTAAAGCATATGAAATCAGAAAATTTTCTCTTCTTTCTCGTTTTTTCTAAAATTTAACAATCTCTAGAGGTCATAAAAGAATAAAAAAAAAAATTGAAATTAAAAAATGAGAAAAAAACAACAACAACTAAAAACTCAACATAAATTGACAACAATTGAAAGAAAATCAAAATCTTTCTTGGAATAAATATTTCCAAAGAAAAACGAACAAATGGAAAAAAATAAATGGGAATCCCATACAATTTCCATATACTTCGGCTTGTCGGAGTCTAAACAAAATTTTCCTTTAAATGCTGTTGACAACGGCCGGCACAACAGCAAGCATCCCAGCAGTGGCAAGGCATTATAAACAAATTCTTGTTCATTCATTTACTTACACTGACTGACTGAATGACTGACTGAATGACTGACTGACTTACTAGATGAGTGTTTGTTTGTTTGATAAATTACTAAACGAAGAAGAACAAGAATAGACAGGCAGCATGAGGGAACAAAATGACTTCTGGACATGGCAATCGACAAACGGCAAACAAATCTACGAAATCAGTATTTCTCTGCTCATTTTTAAAGACTCAAGTGGAAATACATGGCACTGAAAACGAATAAAAAGAAAACATTTCTTTTCTATAAGCGCTAATGCGTAGGTCCTTAAGTTCGGTTTGGTTTTTGTTTGGCTTTGGCCGTTGTTAACAATAATTTTTTTTTTAAATTTTTGTTTAGGAGTTCTTCTTCATTTTCAATTTTTAACATTGAACATCAATTGTTAATGTTGCTCTCTTTCTTTCTGTATTATTGTGGATGAGTGTGTTGTAAACGATTTATAAAAAAATTTAAAATAATTTTGTGTGATTAGCAATGGAAAGGAAGTGGATTTTTAAAGGCAATTATTTTAGAAAGCAAATCTGAAAAAAGGAAAAAAAAATTTGTTTTAAAACTTATGAAACATGATGCCATTTTGGTCAAATATACACCGTTTTATTCGGTAGGTTGTTGGTACTATGAAGGCGCTAGGCTGTTATCAAAGAAACATACAATTACGTTTTTACCTTTTAAAAACGTTTAAAATATGACGTCGTAGATTGCAAATAAAATAAAAATAAATTTGGGTTTAGTTTTAATTAGAATTATTTATTGTTCGCAGAATTCTGTGTGCCACTGTTCACAACTTGATGTAAACAACAACAATTGCTTTTTTTCTATTCCTCTGTTTATACCTTTTGCATAAACAATAACAATCACTAAACAATTGTTCAAAAGATCTTTGTCTTTGGCAAAGTAATCGGTCTGATGAATGTTCTTGAAGGCGAATGTTCATGATTTCGTCTTCTCGAAACTATATAGCATTCTTAACATCTTAATTCAGATCGATGTTCCTCCGGAAACCTACAAGCTTAGAATTGATAGCATTAAGGTGCCTCCATAGTCCAGTTGGTTACGGGTTATACAATGAGTGTCGAGGTCACTGATTCAATTCCCACCATACATTCTGGGTGTTTTGGATTCGTCTTCACACAAAACTGACTGAACTTCACTAACTGACTCGCCTGTTTTGCTTTGCATTTTATATGGCAAAGTAGACAGTCTGATGAATGTTCTTGAAGGCGAACGTTCATTAATTCGCCTTCTCGAAATCTCTACAATTGTAACAACCGTTGCTTATATTTATTATTGTAGTGTTGTTGTTATATTAAGCAGTACGATAATTTGTAAACAAGTTTGTTTGCATGCATTGTTTTGTTTTTGTAGCTTTTGTTTATAATTTTAATGTTAAGCGATGTAAAAGCAAAACACCAGTATCTAGATTTCTAATTTTCGTAACAATATTAACACCCTTAAGTAACCGAATTTTGTATAAACAATGCTTTCACTCTCTTTGTGCTTAACACATACACTTTAAAGAGATATTTTTATTACAAGATTTTCTTAAAAAATTTAAAGTAAATATACAAGGGTATAACTGTTAAGATTTTAAAAGTCTCAACGAATCTATTGTGTCTGCCCTCATATGTTGTTTATTTAGTTCAGATTTTTGTTCAGTTTTTTGTTGACAAATTAAGTTCGGTCAGCAACCCTTTCCTTCATATTAAAATTAATTCTTGGCATTTAATTTATCCAAGTTTTGATGGGCATTTACGAAACTAAAGTTTCCTAATGTCTGTCTATTGTGTTGTATTGTTGGTGATACTCTTCTTAGAACTACAATAAAGAAACAAAATAAAAAAAGAGGAGGAAGAGCAGCTTATTTATATGCGCATTTTTGATTGTTAAAATATTATCTAAATATTGTTGTTTGTTTGTTTGTTTGTTCCTTAAATAAGATATTTATTCCTGTGAGTATCCTTCTACAAAATATTTCGAAAATCTTTGTTATTTTCTGTGTATGTGTGTGTGTGTGTGTGCGTGTGAATCCATATTCTTATTTAAACGATATTTATAGACAAATATTCATGCTTGTATGCAAACTTTGTTTGTTTCGTAAGATTTTCATCATTTAAATATTTGATACTCTTGTCCATAACAGAGTCACAGTAAACATATGGTAGAGGGTTGTGTTTAATAAAAATAGAAAATAAAGGAAACAATCAAAAGAATTTCTTTTTTAGGCAAACAAGTTTTAATATTCGCAGGAAGAAATTTTAATGGCAAATTCAATTTTATTTTCGGAACTCTTATTCTTCTTATTTTCCGAAGAGTCATGAGTAGCATGTTTACTTATATAACAGTTGTTGAAAGCTATTAGGCGGGAGAAAAAATTTTTAAATTTAAAAATTAATTTCTGTCACAGCAGGAATCTTGAAATGAAATATAAAAATATTGATATGATATGGATGGCCTGTATACATTCTATACTTTACATATACATATGAAACGGTATTATTGAATGCTTTGTTACACAATTTTAGACCACAACTAACTGTTTGTGAATGAGCCGTATAAGTAATATTTGCTAACAAATCTTATTCCACATACGCCTATGAATTAACACACACTTCACTTGAATTTTATTATACATTTTCATGTATACTTAGGCGTATAAGTTATCTTTAATTACTCTTGGAATTGAAATAAATTATGTGCGCAAAGTGTTGCATAAATCACTCTGTCTATGGGAAACCAAAATGGGGAAAAACTACGAAGAAACGGACAGAAGATAGAGAAATGGTGGAAGGATAAGGAATTATTTTTGTTAAAACACACAAGCCAGTATGGTAAATAAAAATCTCATAAATTTTAAAATTGACTTGAGAAGAATGTAAAGAAAGATGAAATATACGTACATATATGCGAGATGTGGAAAAGAAATATTTTCAAAATAATCGAATTCTCTTTCAAATGTTTTATGTGAACTTTACTAAAGTTTAAGGGTATTGTTACCCTCAATGTCTTCGTATCTATGAACCCATTTTAGGGTAACTATAGGCTTTAGAGATACTTGGCGCTCTCGGACAATGTTAGAAGTGCAGTACATATACTCTAGGGATCTATAGTGAAAATTTTTGGTAAGTGAAATATCCTCAAGCGGGCATTACCATACTCCCCGATAGTCGTGGACACTGAATTCCAACGTGATGAAACCCAGGACGGTGTGCAGCTGTCGCAGATTTCTAAACAGGATAGCGGAACGATATGATGTTTAGGACACAATGATATTCCGCGTAACTGCAGATGGAAGAACTGGCCCCACAACCATCCACTGAATTCTTGACTTCGGGAATCCCTCTGGAAACCTTATAATTTACAATACGATCCCCTATTCTGCAAACCGCAGATAAGTGACTTTGGATACGGACAGAATGGCGCAGATAATCTGGCCAAAATGCGGATGCTTAAACTCAAAAAAAAGCACGCTCAGTTTGGTTGTTGGGCATTGTATTATGGGCACATATGTTACGCTCTTTGGACTAGGGCACCTTGGACATGATTTCTACAGAAATTACAGAAATAAGAAAGAGGATGAGACTGTTCTTCACCTACTAGAAACATGTCCGACGCTTTGTGAAAGGAGAAAAAGGCATCTTGGTGCTTACTACATGAATTATCTTGATGAATTATCAAGCATTGACATTGACAGCCTAAGTCGCCTCATCAGGAGCAACGAGTGGTTCCAGGACTAGGGGATAATGCAAAATCTGTTGTATTACAAAGGACCTGCCTAATGGCTGCTTTTCAGTTGGAAAATATGTGTGTATTACCACACAAATTACTGTAACACCGGTTTCGCGCTATGGCTGTCTTAATAGCCATTGTTTGAGCTTGAAAAGTACAACCGTAGTGGAGTAATGCAAGGGATAATCTGAGACTCAGCTGTTTTGAAAAGATTATGGGTACGACTTTGATTCGTGGTCTGGATCCGTCCATAAGTACTTGATTGACGTTCCCTGGGAGATGTAAAGGTTTGCTGAATATAGAGCATTCAACCGCAGAGGTTCTTTAAAATTAATACGAACACAAAATAATCAACATTTTAGAAATTAGTGTCCTTTTCATGTTCATGTTTCAGTCTCAATTTTTATACTTTTAGCCATTAAATCTGTGCTGCTACACATATTTGTAGAACGAATCTCGGAAAGAATTCATTTTCATTTGGTAGCTGAATTATTTTCTTTTAAACAAATCTTTTTAAACTTTTAAATGCAAAATTATTGTTTTTATTTTCTAATCTTTTTCTTTTTTTTTCTTGATTTTAACTTCTATTTTTACTCACAGAACTCATTTTACATTCCTAACGCCACCATCAAAATGTTCGTTTCAGTCATAAAATACAAAAAAAAAATTCTCAAATGCAAGTGTGCTGAGAAATTATTTTCTTCTTTTTTTCTGCTTTAGATAACCCAGTAGACATTTTTAAATGAAATTCAATATATTTACATTCATGATAATGAAAGTGTAAAAACAATAAATTTTTAATTTAAAAAGCCTTCCTTAATTCTTAAAGGCCAATGCTGTGAAGCCTTAAATGTGTTGCTTTTTTTGAAGCATGAGCATCAGGAGCTTTCTAATCTTACTTCACCCATTAAGATTAAGTATCATAGATTATAGGAAAAGCAACACTTGTTGTTCACTGGGTTCATTTCATGTCAATGTGTTAGTTAATATATAGAAACTTTTCTTTTTCTTCTTCTATTTTTTTGTTCCTTTTTAGTTTTCTTTGTTCAAATCTCGTTTAGGATGGATAATAACTCAAATCATGTAGCAAAACATATTTTCTCGCAAAACTTGTGTGTGCTAAATAAATATTTTTCGCACATACTTAAACTACAGGAAAATAAATTTGAAAATCAAGAAAAAGAAGAAACAAAAAAAAAGAAGAAAATATGAAATGAAAATAAAAGAAAACCATTGAAAAATCTAAAAATCTTAGCATGTACATCTCATTTTGGCGCTTCTAAAAATAGCTTGTTTTTGTGGTAAAATAACTTTATGACTTCAATTTATACGAGGCTATGTTGCAAATATAATAAAACTCTTTAATGGAAATGGAAAAAAAAACTTTCTTAGTGAAAAATTTCATGTGAACTTTATTAGAAATTTAATTTAAAATTAAATTTTTGTTTTTTGTTGATCCTGTCTCTTTAAGTATTTAAAAAAGGAGAAAAGAAATATCTTCGCTGACACAGCACAAGTCAAATAAAAAATTTTTTGATTGTGCTTACGCCAGTAGTGACATCTGGTAGCAAATTATTAACCCGTATCCCCTAAATTCATAACATTAGTAGTGTTCATACCAATTCCATTTGATTATAATTTCTTGTAGCAATTTAGACCGGCTATTGTAGTCGCCATAGTCCAGTAGGTAGTTTGTTGGCTTATTAGATTTGAGCCGTGATTCAAACCTTAGCTCAGACATCTCAAACAAAACGAAAAAATGAAAAAATATTTCTTCGATGACTTTCTCTCAGCAGATTTCTGGCAAAAACTCTGAGAGTGAAATAAAATTGTCATAAAAAAGATTCTCAAAAATCTGTCGTTCGGAGACGACTTTAAACTGTAAGTCTCACCACTCATGCATAAAATTAACTCTCACAACATTGGTGTTGTGAGGAACTATGTCGTAATCCAGACCGAAGGTTGTAATGACCAATTAAGTCGGATGTTTGGAAACAGTTGGTATTAAGACTGAGAATATAAATCGAGTGCAGGCGATTTTTGTGCCGAATATTTGGAATCCGCAGAGTGAAAGAAGATAGCTTCTGTTAATGGTTGTGGACTTGGATTCACTTTACGCAATACTGAATATCCAGTGTATGAGACAGATCATAAAGGTAAATAGATGCTCTGTGTTTAGAATCTCCTCCGCATTCAGAACAATATAGGAAGAGGAAATTTCAGTAATATCCTGGAAAATGGCGACAGGTATTCACGCAAGAGAGCTTACGCGATTCGATATAAGGCGGGGAATACAGGGACGGAAATCTGGCCAGAGCTCACAATATTATTGAGAATGGCAACGAATGTTGGAGACTTATCCCAACGAAAGATGGACATATGCTCCTTTATCTCAAAGAGTGTTTAGCAAGACTGCACAGCAAACTTGATTATAACCTCACACAGATCATTTACCATCGATTTAGATTGAAAGTGACAGAAGTCTTCGTAGATAGTATGTTAGCTTATTAGACGTAAGGCAACGGTTAAAACCCCAAGTTACATATCAAAACGAAAAAATGAAAAAAAATATTTTCTTCGGCAACTTTCTCTCAGCAGATTGCTGGCAAAAACTCTGAAAATAAAATTGCCATGAAATGTTTCTCAAAAATCTGTCGTCCGGAGGCGACTTTAAACTGTAGGTCCCGTCACTCATTTATGTAATTAACGTACACAACATAAGTGATATGAGAAACTAGGTCCGTAATTCTGACTGAAGTGTTGTAAGAACCAATCATGTATGTATGTATGTGACTAAACTACCTCTGTAAACTCGAAACAGCAGAATACATAACTTTCGAGAAAGTCAGATTCGCTAAAGAAGGCTATGCATTAGAGAAGATTGATTATACAGATCAGCGGTAAATAATCGAATTACCAAGGTGTTCCATTGTAGTTGCAAGCGGCATAAAGGCCACCTGTTTGTCAAACAAATTTTGAGCACTCTGGGCATAATCCAAAGGAATTATAGATCTATAACGACCACTTGGACCTACAAAGACGATGACAACTGGTTAAGCGGACGGTGTGTTGCAAGACATTGAATATACAATGACAACTGAGCTGTAATGAACATATTGTTTTAGGCATAGTGCTCTGGATGATTGCTTTTTGTAATACTTAATTGGTGGTACTGGGAGTATTGCATAGTCGGCCACGGGAATGATTTTGATGTGAGAAAATCGTCGCACTAACTAACTAAAGGTTTGAAGTGCTTCACACTTCGTTAAAAAACTGAAGAGATAACTGCCAAGTCCTAATTAGCCTGTCTCGCCAATTAGTATTTCAATTTTGTATTAAGACATACATCTCTAGAATCAAAGTCAAAGCCAATCTAAAACTTTAAAAAATATCCGTCAACGATTTGATAGCACTTTGCCAATAGCTTCGAGAGCGGAAGAGAAGCCTAATTTATCGACAGATCTGCCTCTCTGATCTACAACGTCTAGAGAACTCACCAACAAGTAAATGAAATCTCTTGTTAATCGTAATGATGACTGAATATAAAGAAAATTATCAAGATGATCCCACAAGTCGTCGTAGTGTGCTTATTAGACAGAAGGCCACGGTTCAAATCACATTTCAAAGTAAATAAAATTGCCATGAAAAGTTTCCCAAAAAATCTGTCGTTCGGAGTCAATAGGGTCCCTCCGCTCATGTTTAAAATTAACACACACAACATTAGTGGTGTGGGAAACTAGTTCGTAAACCTGACTAACGGATTGTAGTGATCAATTATGGATGTATGCAGATGATCCTACGCTTCAGTTTAAAAAGTTGATTGATACGGTTGGAAACAATTAATCCAAAAAGAACTATCCGGGATGTGTCTGTGACTCGGAGTCCTTATAAGAATGACAGAATGTGAGTAGTACGATATCTATCGATTCCGAATAAATAAAGGCCATTTCTTCTGCCTAAAAGGCTACAGTAGTCTGGAAGGCAATGAGATATCATAAGATTTAACTTTTCGGTAATACACTTATAGGCCTGTGAGAACTTCCTACACCCGGACAATTTTTATTGCGTACTTATAGTTCAAAACAATTCCTGGATGCCATCCCACTGTATATAGCTCACCAATAGTGGTCTGGTGAGATAGATATATATATTGGCCCTGCTCGCACATTTCTTTATCACTCATGAAACTACGTAAACCAACGCATGCTACGGTTTCTGGTAATACAATAAAGACACACAATTGAGTCCCATCCATAAAGATAGACAGACCAGTGCCTGTAGTAACTAATCTCCCCAGAAAGTTGCGCCCATGATCTTTTTGTCCAGCCTTCCTGCTTTTTTAGTGATATTCATCAAGCTCTCAAATTGTTTAAAACAGAATTTTTTAACAAAATTTCTCCAAAACTTAAATCAAGTTGAAGGTATTCAGTCATAAATGCATGAATGATTGAATAAAGGCAGTACATTTCATTTTTTTTATTCAAAACTCTTTCTCTCACTTTAATCCTGAAAAGCTAAGATTAAATTCTTCCTTTGAAAAGATTTTCTCTCTCATTTTTAATTTATTGCAAACGATTTAAGTAAATATCCCATGAACATAAATATTCACAATTCCGTGCATATTAATTCAGTCTGAATACCGACTAACTGCAGTAACTAAAGACTCTAATCTCTATCACATTGAATGCTGGAGGAAAAAACCCGAGAATTTTTTTCAAACAGTTTTCGTTATTGTTTTTCGTTTTCCTCCTTTTCTTTTTTGCCGTCACCGTAACAGGAGTTATACAAGAAAAATTTATTTTCTTTGCCAAAGTTAAACGTGTGGATTTGTCACAAACGTTTCTGCTATTTTTTCTCTTCTCTTCCTTTTTTCTAAAATTAAAAGAAAAAATGGAAATAAAGTTTAAACCTCCTTTTTAAAGTTTTTGTTATAATATATGAGTGTGTGTGTGTTTTTGTTTTTGATGGTGGTTTTAGATCAGTATTCCTTTAACAATACCGAAATATTTTTTTTTAAAGCCATTCATTTTATACTAACACGCTTTGGCTAAGGGGTTTAGAAAGTCTAACTAACTAACTACTATGTTGTAGGGATGTAGACAATGGTTAGCAAAGTGTTGAATTACATGTAAATAACCAGAAAGGTTTTGGCTCAGACTACTTGACAATTTTTACCTTTCTGTAAGGAGTATACACACCTTCCGTTCTGTTCAGGCTTGGTCTGACATCTATAGAAGAAGTCTGGACTTTCAAAGTTCCTTTGTTTTAAATTGAATTTATGTTGAATCATGTTGGACGATCCAACAAATTGAAGAAGAGATTTTCTGCAATGTCCACTTTACAACAGGCCACACAGTGGTAGTTGAGATGGCTACTGTCTTTGTCTAGAAATCATGAATGCAAAAAAAAAAAAAAAAATAGGGTCTGGCGTGGCAATGAGTTTATCAGTTACTCCTATATTAAGAACTTTTTGGACAAGCATCACTATTAAAATCTCCAAAAATCTCCATACGAAAAGAAAGATAACCCTCTTTGACTTGCCTAACACTTACCGACATCGCTTCAAATTTTAAAGCATTTTTGTTCATTAAAGCTTTGATTGAAGATTGAAGCCTTGATGTACAATCCACTAAATAAGTATCACAACCCAAAATCAGTGACGGTTTGGTGGTCTGCAGATGTATTTAGAACGTATTTGTTTAAAAATGTATAATAACCGGCAGTTTTTTGTTCTACGATTGTAGATTGCGAAATGGACATACATATTCGGTCATTACACTCATTTTTATACATAAGTGGCGGGACCTACAGTTTAAAGTCGACTCCGATCGACAAATTTTTTTTGAGAAACTTTTCATGGCAATTTTATTTTACACTTAGAGTTTATGCCAGAAATCTGCTGAGAGGAAGTCGCCGAAGAAATATTTTTTGAATTTTTCGTTTTGTTAGAGATGTCTGACCATGGGTTTGAACCATCGCCACACGTATAATAAGCCAACACACTACCAACTAGACTACGACGACTTGTGGTTTTAATACGATGGACGGTAAGTGGTTTTAAAACGATGTTGCCATGAACGAAGCATTTCTTACGTCGCAACACTTGAAAAATAACATTCCTTAAGTTATCACATAGAAACTGCCCGAAAAGTCGAAAAAAGGAGCCAAGAACTACCATAAGAAGATCTCCTAATGCAACCAGAAATGTTAATTCAACTGACAGAGTCTGTAAAGTCTAGATTACTGAATTTACTGCAAGTATTTGCCAAAATCATAAAGTCTACTGGTCCTGTCTAGGGCACATGAAGTGGGGAGATATCAACCAATCCAGTCATTAAGTCACAAAATCTCATAATGAATTTTATGTTAGATTTGTCTCCCATTATCATAACCATAGCTTCCATAGTTTTTACACTCCAACTTTGTTGTAGGACAGGTTTTCACTGCTTCACAAACGCTAGTTTCTGTATATTGTCCATCTCTATTTGAGATGTTTTCAGGTTTGATCTGTCTGCCCAGACTACTACTCCATAGGTCGCTATTGGTTTGACTGTCATGGTATCCGTCCAGTGCATAATTCATAGGTTACACCCCCGGGGATGGGTTTCCTGATAGGTGCTCTGGCCTTTCTTGAGATACTATCCAATATTATTCCCACATATTTTACCTCTATTTGGTGTGATATTTAAAAGGTACTACGGTAGCTTTGTCCGGGTAGCCTTGTCCTCAGGCGCACTGAAATCCATTATCGATTTACATTATCATGACCTCTTTGAATAATATTACACAGATTTGCTCACTTACTTTATTAGTTATTACAGCCCTTTAACCAAGATTTCAATCTAGCTTATCACACCACACCCATTTTTGATGACCATAATTGGTCATTACAATCGTTCAGTCACGCTTACAACCTAGCTTTTTACATCACTTATGCTGTGTGTAAGTGTTAGTTTTATCCATGAGTGGCGGGATCTATTGTTTAATGTCGACTCCAAATGAAAAAATTTTGGAAAAACTTTTTTATTTTATTCACAGACTTTTTTGACTGCTGAGAGGAAGCTGAAAAGAAAATAATTTTTCATATTTTGTCCGGATGTCTGGACTGGGGTTTGAACCACGGTTTTATGTATAATAAGCTAACACACTCTGGTTCAGAAGATTTTCCAACCCACATAGACTATTTATTGTTCTCTTGCGGTATGTTTTCTATTATTTTGGTATTTAAATGATAGAGGCTGCATAGTTTTGATTTCATACTTACATGTATGGTATGCTGATGCATACGATACGTACGTATGCGAGTATAAATAAACATAAATTGTGTAACAACAATCGTGGATAAAATCAAAACAATGGCAGCGTATTACACAAACATACAACCGGATCGGATCATACATCAAACGTTACTATAGTAACACAAGTTGTATGCAAAGAAAAAGAGAGAGAGAGAGAGAAAGAGAAACACACACCGTTATATTTACAGGCAATACAATAACATTTTGCTAATACTTTAACCAAACAAAAAAAAAAAAAAAAAAAACAAAATAAAATATATTGTGAATGCAGACCCATGCCACAGGGTAACAACTACAACTAAATGTTGTTGCTGCTGTTGTTGTTGGTTATGCAAATACAACTACAACTATAACAATGAAAACAATGCAACCATAAAATATATGAAAAATATTTGAAACCTTTATCTAAACAAATACAGGCACAATCACATATACCTACATATATACATGCCAATATTCTCACACATATACGGTACATATACGTTAACATAACCTAACAGAATAAAAAAAAAGGAGAAAAAGAAGCATAAACGAAAAATGTCTGCATCAAACAGCAATGAATTCTGGATGGAAGTATTAAAAAAAAGGAGAAGAGTGCCGAAAAAGGTAAAAAAAAAAAAAAAAAATTATTCATTTACAAAGCCAGGGGAAAAGAGAAAGAGAGGGGTTAAGTAAGGCCTGGCGTAAGTCAACGTTGTGTTAAACAATATTTTTATTTTCGTTGAGCTACTATTTAAAGGCATTCAACTGAAATATTTCCACACTCTGGATATTTTTTCTATTCACCTTCTATTCTTTTTTTCTATTCAGTATTTTGCCTGAATGTTGTTGTTGTTGTTGTATTCGCATAAGCCATAATATTCAAATAGTTTTTCCTTCTTTTTTGTTTGTTATTGTTATTGTAGTGATTGCTATTATTGTGGTTGTATTTTTTTTTTTCGTTTATTTTTGTTTTTCACCCATTTCTCTAGGGTTTGCGCAAAACCCCTTATTGTGGACAATATTTTACCTAAAAATTCACACACACACACAGAAATAAACCTGCAAAATCATGCAGTACAAAACAAAGAATAAAAAAATATATAGGAAAAGAAAAAACAATCGGCCAAAAAAACCCACTAAAACTATGCGCTTTAAATGAAAAAAAAAACCCCAAAAAAAGGCAATCGTCGTCTGTAAGACGAAAAAAAAACCCAAAAAAAAAATCAAAAACCCAAATGTACCAAAACATTATTTGACCAAATCCACATACATACATACGCATTGTCTCTAACACATATGTATGTACATATGAACAAATACAGACCAATAAGTTTGGCATACGCACAGACAATATACTCTAAATACATTTGAATAGAGGACAGTGGGCTCTTAGGTGCTTAAAATGCTTTACTAATTCACTTTTTTTACGGTTTAAAAGACTCAAAATTTAAATTGAAAGAACACTTTTGAACTAAGAGTCATTTGGTAGGATCATCACAATATCCATCAATTTGTAGTCGATCCCATTTAACCTCTACAACTACAGCACATGACTTTTGCATAGTTTCATCAAACGCTTACCAAATTTTTGGGAATAAACCTAATCAAATGAGAGTTAGTAGTAGTATTCACAAGGAGTTACTAAGTGTTTAAATCTCCAATCCCTGCTCTCACTCTATGCAATAGCGCCCAATATCTCGCGATCATATTGAACAGCAAACTTAACTGGAACTTGAATACACAATCCTGAATCTGATCTCATGCAGCTACTGTTCTTTACTGCTGCACCACAGTAATAGGTCTGAACTGGGGTATTAACACTAAAAATGTATACCAAACCCAACAAATTTTATTATGGAATCTTTTCAGAACAGCTGAACACTGATGATAATGGCTATTATAGGCTGCAATAATGGCTCCTTTAAAGGCTGAAATAATGGCTATTAAAATTGCCGTATCAGAGAATATGGTATCGGCCTTTAGATCCCTAGAGAGTGTGTACAACATATCTAAAATTTCCCAAGAATTCCGAGCGTCTCTGGAGGAGTTAGCGAAATATTTGACGGTCACCCTCATTTGGGTTTATAGACACGGGAAAAACGAAGATAACAACAGGTCCAACGCACTTGCCAAAGCTGGCATTATGCACTGATGCAGCAGCCTTGAGAGTATACGAGAGAAAAGTACTACGTAAGATCTTCGGTCCAGTGCGAGTTAGTGATGATTTCCGCATTCGATTCAACACTGAGCTGTATGAGCTCCTCAACGACATGAACGTTGTGCAGCGTATTAACATCCAGCGGCTGCGCTGGCTCGACCATGTCGTTCGAATGGAGGAAGATGCTCCGGCGAGACGGGCATTTGATGCCGGGATCTCCGGAAGTCGACGAAAAGGACGATTTTATTTGCGTTGGAAGGACCAAATCGAGGAAGCCCTGTCATAGATTGGTTTGACCAACTGGCGTAGACGCCCAAGAAGCAGAGGCGCCTGGAAAGATATGTTACGGCAGGTCCAAATCCCTTAATCGGGTTGTTAATGTCCTATTAAGTAAATAAGTAAGTAGGCATTGCAGGAGATTAAAATGAATTTCTACATGGGAAAGCCGCACCTCTGCATAAAGGCAAATAAATGGTCTCACAAAAATTCCATTCATTGGCATAAGGAAAAATGAGATAATGAACATTCTACAGAGAGCCAAAACTCACTTGCATAGGCAAAATGGGATAATGAACCCACTTGTATAAACACCAGACAGATCTGGCCTGATATACGCAGAACAGAATTTGCATTTAACCTACTAAGATACTATCTAAGGAACCTCATAGCAGTAATAGTGGAACACTGGCCTCTGGTGGCTTACGGTAGGAGGGTGGCACTACTTCGTAATGATAGTTGAACACTCACTTCAAGTCTCCCTCGATTGAACTCCACCACAATAAAAGTCACCACATTGACCTGGAATGTTTTCCTATTGAGTTGAGTAATAGTTTGTGGTGCATCGCACTTCAGTGGAGGTGGATACACCAGTTATATACATAATTTACGTGATATCCTAAACCCCAACTATAATTTATTCACAATCAAACACCTAAATTTATCCTAAAAACTTGGTAAACCGGATATTCAAACAAGAATTAATCTACTCTAGCTGGGCGAAAGATCATCACCGATATGCAACTTAAAGTGGATTATATTTGCCTATGAAACGTAACAACCTAAAGTACAAACCCCTGCAAATCTATCTCCATAGGTAGCCAAGTCCAATGAGTCCTACTGAGTAGTCTAACTTTCCTCCACAAATAAAGAAGATTAGTTGAGTAGTCTGATTGACATACAAATTTAAAGGTTTTCTTATGATTTCAGCATCCGATCGCTTATCCATCACCAAGTGTTTCACATGGATTGAAGCAGCATTAATGCTACTAGTAAATATTGCTCCAAGTCATTTCGGGATAGCAGATATAAAAGGTGTATCAGTTAGACTACACAAAAGCGTCGCAGAAGATTCGAAAACTTGAATTTGGGAACGTTCTCATTAACTGTAAATTTAACGAATTTATTACTCAGCGTCGCCGTAGTCTAGTAGGTAGTATGTTGCCTTGTTAGACGTTAGGCCTCGATTCAAATCCCAGATCAGGCATCAAAACGAAAATATGAAAAAAAATTTCTTCGGCGACTTTCTTTCAGCAGATTTCTGGCAAAAAAAAGGAAATATAATTGCCATGGAAAGTTTCTCTCGTTCGGAATCGACTTTAAACTCTAAGTCCCATCACTCATTTATAAAATTAACACACAAAACATCCGTGATGTGAGAAGCTTGGTTGTAATCCTGACTAAAGGGTTGTAATGATAAATTATGTATATTACTCAGCGTATTTTGACAAAAAATAGATCGACTTTCATTCCTACGAAATTCAACTTACTCAAGAGATCAAAGTAAGCATAGCCAATTCATTAAATGGGTAATAATGGAACTAAGCCTAACTATTCCGATTACACGCATTTTCACCTGAATGGCTTAGTGACTAAATTGTTCAATTTGGAACCCACGAAATCCTCTTGCATTCCATGATAAGCATTGTTAGTTCATTAGACATGCGGCCACATATCAAACCCTAGGTCAGACATCTCCAACAAAACCAAAAAAAATTTTCGTCGACTTCCTGTCAGCTGATTTCTGTCAAAAACTCTGTGATGAAATAAAAGTGTCATGAAAAATTTCTTAAAAATCTGTCGTTCAGAGTCGACTTTAAACTGTATGTCCGGCTACTCATGTATAAAATTAACACACACAACATAAGTGGTGTGAGAAGCTAGGTCGTAGTCCTGAGAAATAAATCCATGAGAAACAAATGCATCCGCAGCGAGTGTTTGTATGGCGCGTATTTGGGTCATGATAGGGCCTTGCTTTTTTGAATATGAGGAATTAATTGCAATGACTGTTAACCGTATTCGTTATAGAAGCATGACAATGGGTTGTTTAGGCTCTCAACTGGACGGTATTGGTCTTATAATTTCTTTTGTTTGGATTTTTTGCTTCAAAACAACAAACCTATGTTTGAAGTATAAAAAAAATTCTCCAAAATACAAAATTGGTCACCAAAAAAAAAATCATTTTGAAAAATTCTCCCATATGTACTCTACTTTGGTTCCACTGTATCTAAACTCCAACCCATTTAATCACACATAAAATGTAAAAGAAAAGTTCAATTCAAATACTAACACATACAGACACACACACAATAGAAGAAAAAAACTCTGTATTTAAATTGTGTTAAGATTGTGTAGATTTAAGTAAACCTGCATACGTACATATGTACGTTGCCGTACATAAGGATTTTACAACACGTACGTATGTACGTATGTCTGGGTGATTACTTCGTCTGTGTGTGTTATAACCGATAATGTTTTTGCCAAGTTTACTTTGGGACATATTTTTTTTCTTTACTTTGTTTGTATGTGTCTGGTGATGCGTTACTCCCTATACGTGATAATATATTGCGTTCTAAAGCATTTTGTTTCCTCTGGGTTTGGTTTTATCTGCCTTTACCAAACAGCCATCTCAACTCAATTTCATGTGTGTGTCACTAAAGGTATGAGTTACTCCTACAATTTCGATTATTTTTTTCGTTTTTTGCTTTTCCTTTAGCTCGTCCATATGCAGAAAGGAAATCAAAATATCGCAACGAAAAATAGTAAAAAAATCTCGTAGTTTTTCTTGCTTTTCGACGACTTGTCTAGAGTGTTGTACTTTGGTAAGGCGTTAGAATATTTGGTCAAAGAAGATGTCAATATATTCCTGTGTAGCATGTCACTTTTTTGCTTTTTAGGATATTCCTTTTTTGTTTTTGTTGCCTTTTGCTTATTCCTTTGATAGATATAGTGTGTGTTTGTTGTGCATACGCAAAGGTTGATCGTATATTTTACTTACTTGCATTGCTTTTGAACCAACAGCTGTTGTTAGCTAAATAGAAATGGCAAATTGTTTATGACCATAAACCAACAAATGTTTGAGGCAACTAGTGATTAGGTTAGGTATATTAGCGGACACCCTTTAAAGGAAGAGTTCCCATTTAAGCCAGCATTTAGGCCCACTGTTATATCACAATCAGTGCAAATCAGTGCCCAAACATTCATTAGAGAAAATCACCTCGAGTCCAAAATAAATTTTTCTTTTGTAGCAGCCTTTATATTAGAAAGCTCGTTCAGAGGAGACAGAAAGTGAGAAGTCAAAAACCTCCGTCTCTGTAAGACAACGAAAAGTCTCTTTCTCTTCCTCAGACCCACAGCTCCTGTAGAAGTTATATTCCAGAATGCTGAGTCTTTCGGCATGCCCGTAAGTAACCCGTAAGATGTGCGATAGATGGTCATGAAATTTAAGGACAGAAGTAAGTGTTATATCAGAAGATTCCAGGTTCGGCTCCTGGCAGGATCGCCATGTTATAAAATGAAAGAAATGTTTATGTGTTTTTCCTGGAGCAGACATACGTCCGCTCAAGTCATTTATTATTTTAAGATTGTTCTTTATTTATTTGACTAAACTTATTGCTACTTATTACTATACTTAATTCTACTGTGGGAAAATGCTGGCTCGGCATAATACATGTCTGGCCAGCCAATTGCAGTGTGGACATAATCAACACAAGAATGTGTCGATATCAGATTGCATACAGACGGTATGGCAATCCGGACTAGTCAAACACACTACATAAGTCGGTCCTCTGCTTATCCATACGTCTCTAGCAGAGTCTCTTGTTGTGAAACAGATTAACTTCTAGTGGATAATATCTAAATTAACCCTTCTGCATCCCTTGGATATGTGCCCTTCCTATGATCCTTTGGGTCAATATGACCCAAGGTTAAAATGTAAACAAAATTTCATATTTAATATAAGAAATTCATTTGTTTTGTTGTTTTTTTTATTAAGTATAATAAAAAATAATGATAACTAAAATAAATAAGACATATATGGCGGCCTTTGATGGAATGTATTGCCAAAAACTGCACCGACCTCGAAATGGAACCAATTGTTCATCTACAGTAACATTTTCATGAGGATTTTAAAAAACTTTGAGGTGCTAGTTTGTCACGAAGTCTTCTTTCTTCTCTATCTTCAGAGCTGTCAAACCGTAGACACTTGGATATGCTCGCAAATCGCTTGAGACTCATTGTTGCTCGAAAAACAGGTCTTCCGTTTTTCTCATTCCACAAGCTAGTGAGTTTTTCTCCATGAGATTTAGCTCTATCATATCAATGTTTTGCCAATTATTTTCATATAATTCTACACTTTTTTGATTTGTCATTTGGACACAATATTTTTTATATTTTATGATATAAACAAATCGAACGAACACATTTATTTATCTGTTACCATAGATGTTGCTCTTTTGGTAGATCCAGCCTTATTCAAAAAAATTTGATTTTTCGGTAACCTGCCTGTTGGAAGTGGTGGTAGTTCTTTCCAAACTAAACTTTTATCTTTTGATAAATAAGTGCTGTGATCTATTCCTACCGCATCTTCCACCATCACACTTTTAACGCTATTATTTGATGATGAATATGGTTCGTCTTCTGCATCGCTATCGGATGAAAAAATTTCATCACTATCATCAAAAATATCATCATCTTCGTCATTCATTATTTGTTGCAACTGAAAATCACTAAGAATCTGAAGCAATTTCATTATGGAACAATCAAGTATTAGAAATTTTATTTTACAATACTTACTTTTCTTCTTTGTGACACTATGTAAAAATATTCAATTATAATGAATTACAAAAAAAATATATGTATGCACTCTGATCACCAAAAATTAAGCTGAACTCATTGAACAAAAATATTCTAATGTGAAAAATTCGGCACGCAAAAAAAATGGGTGTGAAAAATTTGGCCCGCACGAAAAAATGGGTGTGAAAAATTTAGCACGCACGAAAAAATGGGTGTGAAAACCCGTGGAACGTGCGCATTCACACCCGTGGAACGTGCAAATTCACACCCGTGGAACGTGCAAATTCACACCCGTGGAACGTGCGAATTCACACCCGTGGAACGTGCAAATTCACACCCATGGAACGTGCAAATTCACACCCATGGAACGTGTAAATTCACAGCCGTGGAACGTGCAAATTCACACCCGTGGAACGTGCGAATTCACACCCATGGAACGTGCAAATTCACACCAATGGAACGTGCAAATTCACACCCATGGAACGTGCAAATTCACACCCATGGAACGTGCAAATTCACACCCGTGGAACGTGCAAATTCACACCCGTGGAACGTGCAAATTCACACCAATGGAACGTGCAAATTCACACCAATGGAACGTGCAAATTCACACCAATGGAACGTGCAAATTCACACCCGTGGAACGTGCAAATTCACACCCGTGGAACGTGCAAATTCACACCCGTGGAACGTGCAAATTCACACCCGTGGAACGTGCAAATTCACACCCGTGGAACGTGCAAATTCACACCCATGGAAATTGCGAATTCACTCCCATGGAACGTGCGAATTCACACCCGTGTAACGTGCAAATTCACACCCGTGGAACGTGCAAATTCACACCAGTGGAACGTGCGAAGTCACACCCGTGGAACGTGCGATTTCACACCCGTGGAACGTGCAAATTCACACAAATGGAACGTGCAAATTCACACCCATGGAACGTGCGAATTCACACCCGTGGAACGTGCAAATTCACACCCGTGGAACGTGCGAATTCACACCCGTGGAACGTGCAAATTCACACCAGTGGAACGTGCAAATTCACACCCGTGGAACGTGTAAATTCACACCCATGGAACGTGCGAATTCACACTCGTGGAACGTGCGAATTCACACCCGTGGAACGTGCGAATTCACACCCGCCGAACGTGCAAATTCACACCCGTGGAACGTGCGAATTCACACCCATGGAACGTGCGAATTCACACCCATGGAACGTGCGAATTCACACCCGTGGAACGTACGAATTCACACCCGTGGAACGTGCAAATTCACACCCGTGGAACGTGCAAATTCACACCAGTGGAACGTGCGAATTCACACCCGTGGAACGTGCAAATTCACACCCGTGGAACGTGCAAATTCACACCCGTGGAACGTGCAAATTCACACCCGTGGAACGTGCAAATTCACACCCGTGGAACGTGCGAATTCACACCCATGGAACGTGCGAATTCACACCCGTGGAACGTGCAAATTCACACCCGTGGAACGTGCAAATTCACACCCATGGAACGTGCAAATTCACACCCATGGAACGTGCAAATTCACACCCGTGGAACGTGCAAATTCACACCCGTGGAACGTGCGAATTCACACCCATGGAACGTGCGAATTCACACCCGTGGAACGTGCGAATTCACACCCGTGGAACGTGCAAATTCACACCAGTGGAACGTGCGAATTCACACCCATGGAACGTGCGAATTCACACCCATGGAACGTGCGAATTCACACCCGTGGAACGTACGAATTCACACCCGTGGAACGTGCGAATTCACACCCGTGGAACGTGCAAATTCACACCCGTGGAACGTGCAAATTCACACCCATGGAACGTGCAAATTCACACCCGTGGAACGTGCAAATTCACACCCGTGGAACGTGCAAATTCACACCCGTGGAACGTGCGAATTCACACCCATGGAACGTGCGAATTCACACCAGTGGAACGTGCGAATTCACACCCATGGAACGTGCAAATTCACACCCGTGGAACGTGCGAATTCACACCCATGGAACATGCAAATTCACACCCCTGGAACGTGCAAATTCACACCCGCGGAACGTGCAAATTCACACCCGTGGAACGTGCAAATTCACACCCGTGGAACGTGCAAATTCACACCCGTGGAACGTGCAAATTCACACCCATGGAACGTGCGAATTCACACCCATGGAACGTGCAAATTCACACCCGTGGAACGTGCGAATTCACACCCATGGAACGTGCAAATTCACACCCGTGGAACGTGCAAATTCACACCCATGGAACGTGCAAATTCACACCCGTGGAACGTGCAAATTCACACCCATGGAACGTGGAAATTCACACCCGTGGAACGTGCAAATTTACACCCCTGGAACGTGCAAATTCACACCCGTGGAACGTGCGAATTCACACCCGTGGAACGTGCAAATTCACAACAGTGGAACGTGCGAATTCACACCCATGGAACGTGCAAATTCACACCCATGGAACGTACGAATTCACACCCGTGGAACGTGCGAATTCACACCCGTGGAACGTGCAAATTCACACCCGTGGAACGTGCAAATTCACACCCATGGAACGTGCAAATTCACACCCATGGAACGTGCAAATTCACACCCGCGGAACGTGCAAATTCACACCCATGGAACGTGCAAATTCACACCCGTGGAACGTGCAAATTCACACCCGTGGAACGTGCAAATTCACACCCGTGGAACGTGCGAATTCACACCCATGGAACGTGCAAATTCACACCAGTGGAACGTGCGAATTCACACCCATGGAACGTGCGAATTCACACCAGTGGAACGTGCGAATTCACACCCATGGAACGTGCAAATTCACACCCATGGAACGTACGAATTCACTCCCGTGGAACGTGCGAATTCACACCCATGGAACGTGCAAATTCACACCCATGGAACGTGCAAATTCACACCCATGGAACGTGCAAATTCACACCCGCGGAACGTGCAAATTCACACCCATGGAACGTGCAAATTCACACCCATGGAACGTGCGAATTCACACCCATGGAACGTGCAAATTCACACCCGTGGAACGTGCAAATTCACACCCATGGAACGTGGAAATTCACACCCGTGGAACGTGCAAATTTACACCCCTGGAACGTGCAAATTCACACCCGTGGAACGTGCGAATTCACACCCGTGGAACGTGCAAATTCACACCAGTGGAACGTGCGAATTCACACCCATGGAACGTGCAAATTCACACCCGTGGAACGTGCGAATTCACACCCGTGGAACGTGCGAATTCACACCCGTGGAACGTGCAAATTCACGCCCGTGGAACGTGCGAATTCACACCCATGGAACGTGCAAATTCACACCCCTGGA
Source organism: Sarcophaga caerulescens (assembly GCA_927399465.1). Classification (NCBI taxonomy): domain Eukaryota; kingdom Metazoa; phylum Arthropoda; class Insecta; order Diptera; family Sarcophagidae; genus Sarcophaga; species Sarcophaga caerulescens. The sequence continues at coordinate 22,149,972 of OV656873.1, read as the reverse complement.
ACGTGCAAATTCACACCCGCGGAACGTGCAAATTCACACCCGTGGAACGTGCAAATTCACACCCATGGAACGTGCAAATTCACACCCGTGGAACGTGCGAATTCACACCAATGGAACGTGCGAATTCACACCCATGGAACGTGCAAATTCACACCCATGGAACGTGCAAATTCACACCCGTGGAACGTGCGAATTCACACCCATGGAACGTGCAAATTCACACCCATGGAACGTGCAAATTCACACCCGTGGAACGTGCAAATTCACACCCGTGGAACGTGCAAATTCACACCCATGGAACGTGCAAATTCACACCCATGGAACGTGCGAATTCACACCAGTGGAACGTGCGAATTCACACCCATGGAACGTGCAAATTCACACCCGTGGAACGTGCGAATTCACACCCGTGGAACGTGCAAATTCACACCCGTGGAACGTGCGAATTCACACCCATGGAACGTGCAAATTCACACCCCTGGAACGTGCAAATTCACACCCGCGGAACGTGCAAATTCACACCCGTGGAACGTGCAAATTCACACCCATGGAACGTGCAAATTCACACCCGTGGAACGTGCGAATTCACACCCGTGGAACGTGCGAATTCACACCCATGGAACGTGCAAATTCACACCCATGGAACGTGCAAATTCACACCCGTGGAACGTGCGAATTCACACCCATGGAACGTGCAAATTCACACCCATGGAACGTGCAAATTCACACCCGTGGAACGTGCAAATTCACACCCGTGGAACGTGCGAATTCACACCCATGGAACGTGCAAATTCACACCCATGGAACGTGCGAATTCACACCCGTGGAACGTGCGAATTCACACCCGTGGAACGTGCGAATTCACACCCATGGAACGTGCAAATTCACACCCATGGAACGTGCAAATTCACACCCATGGAACGTGCAAATTCACACCCGTGGAACGTGCGAATTCACACCCATGGAACGTGCAAATTCACACCCATGGAACGTGCAAATTCACACCCGTGGAACGTGCGAATTCACACCCATGGAACGTGCAAATTCACACCAGTGGAACGTGCAAATTCACACCCGTGGAACGTGCAAATTCACACCCCTGGAACGTGCGAATTCACACCCATGGAACGTGCAAATTCACACCCGTGGAACGTGCGAATTCACACTAGTGGAACGTGCGAATTCACACCCGTGGAACGTGCAAATTCACACCCATGGAACGTGCGAATTCACACCCGTGGAACGTGCGAATTCACACCCGTGGAACGTGCAAATTCACACCCGTGGAACGTGCGAATTCACACCCATGGAACGTGCAAATTCACACCCGTGGAACGTGCAAATTCACACCCGTGGAACGTGCGAATTCACACCCATGGAACGTGCAAATTCACACCAGTGGAACGTGCGAATTCACACCCATGGAACGTGCAAATTCACACCAGTGGAACGTGCGAATTCACACCCATGGAACGTGCAAATTCACACCCATGGAACGTACGAATTCACACCCACGGAACGTGCGAATTCACACCCATGGAACGTGCAAATTCACACCCATGGAACGTGCAAATTCACACCCGTGGAACGTGCGAATTCACACCCATAGAACGTGCAAATTCACACCCATAGAACGTGCGAATTCACAACCGTGGAACGTGCACATTCACACCCGTGGAACGTGCAAATTCACACCCGTGGAACGTGCAAATTCACACCCATGGAACGTGCAAATTCACACCCGTGGAACGTGCGAATTCACACCCATGGAACGTGCGAATTCACACCCATGGAACGTGCAAATTCACACCCGCGGAACGTGCAAATTCACACCCATGGAACGTGCAAATTCACACCCGTGGAACGTGCAAATTCACACCCGTGGAACGTGCGAATTCACACCCATGGAACGTGCAAATTCACACCAGTGGAACGTGCGAATTCACACCCATGGAACGTGCGAATTCACACCAGTGGAACGTGCGAATTCACACCCATGGAACGTGCAAATTCACACCCATGGAACGTACGAATTCACTCCCGTGGAACGTGCGAATTCACACCCATGGAACGTGCGAATTCACACCCGTGGAACGTGCGAATTCACACCCGTGGAACGTGCGAATTCACACCCATGGAACGTGCAAATTCACACCCATGGAACGTGCAAATTCACACCCATGGAACGTGCAAATTCACACCCGTGGAACGTGCGTATTCACACCCATGGAACGTGCAAATTCACACCCATGGAACGTGCAAATTCACACCCGTGGAACGTGCGAATTCACACCCATGGAACGTGCAAATTCACACCAGTGGAACGTGCAAATTCACACCCGTGGAACGTGCAAATTCACACCCATGGAACGTGCGAATTCACACCCGTGGAACGTGCGAATTCACACCCGTGGAACGTGCAAATTCACACCCGTGGAACGTGCGAATTCACACCCGTGGAACGTGCAAATTCACACCCGTGGAACGTGCGAATTCACACCCATGGAACGTGCAAATTCACACCCCTGGAACGTGCAAATTCACACCCGCGGAACGTGCAAATTCACACCCGTGGAACGTGCGAATTCACACCCATGGAACGTGCAAATTCACACCCGTGGAACGTGCGAATTCACACCCATGGAACGTGCGAATTCACACCCATGGAACGTGCAAATTCACACCCATGGAACGTGCAAATTCACACCCGTGGAACGTGCGAATTCACACCCATGGAACGTGCAAATTCACACCCATGGAACGTGCAAATTCACACCCGTGGAACGTGCAAATTCACACCCATGGAAGGTGCAAATTCACACCCATGGAACGTGCGAATTCACACCAGTGGAACGTGCGAATTCACACCCATGGAACGTGCAAATTCACACCCGTGGAACGTGCGAATTCACACCCGTGGAACGTGCAAATTCACACCCCTGGAACGTGCAAATTCACACCCGCGGAACGTGCAAATTCACACCCGTGGAACGTGCAAATTCACACCCATGGAACGTGCAAATTCACACCCGTGGAACGTGCGAATTCACACCCATGGAACGTGCGAATTCACACCCATGGAACGTGCAAATTCACACCCATGGAACGTGCAAATTCACACCCGTGGAACGTGCGAATTCACACCCATGGAACGTGCAAATTCACACCCATGGAACGTGCAAATTCACACCCGTGGAACGTGCAAATTCACACCCGTGGAACGTGCGAATTCACACCCATGGAACGTGCAAATTCACACCCATGGAACGTGCGAATTCACACCCGTGGAACGTGCGAATTCACACCCGTGGAACGTGCGAATTCACACCCATGGAACGTGCGAATTCACACCCGTGGAACGTGCGAATTCACACCCGTGGAACGTGCGAATTCACACCCATGGAACGTGCAAATTCACACCAGTGGAACGTGCAAATTCACACCCGTGGAACGTGCAAATTCACACCCCTGGAACGTGCGAATTCACACCCATGGAACGTGCAAATTCACACCCGTGGAACGTGCGAATTCACACTAGTGGAACGTGCGAATTCACACCCGTGGAACGTGCAAATTCACACCCATGGAACGTGCGAATTCACACCCGTGGAACGTGCGAATTCACACCCGTGGAACGTGCAAATTCACACCCGTGGAACGTGCGAATTCACACCCGTGGAACGTGCAAATTCACACCAGTGGAACGTACGAATTCACACCCGTGGAACGTGCGAATTCACTCCCGTGGAACGTGCTAATTCACACCCGTGGAACGTGCAAATTCACACCCATGGAACGTGCAAATTCACACCCGCGGAACGTGCAAATTCACACCCGTGGAACGTGCAAATTCACACCCGTGGAACGTGCGAATTCACACCCATGGAACGCGCAAATTCACACCCATGGAACGTGCGAATTCACACCCGTGGAACGTGCGAATTCACACCCGTGGAACGTGCGAATTCACACCCTTGGAACGTGCGAATTCACACCCATGGAACGTGCAAATTCACACCCATGGAACGTGCAAATTCACACCCGTGGAACGTGCGAATTCACACCCATGGAACGTGCAAATTCACACCCATGGAACGTGCAAATTCACACCCATGGAACGTGCAAATTCACACCCGTGGAACGTGCGAATTCACACCCATGGAACGTGCAAATTCACACCCGTGGAACGTGCAAATTCACACCCCTGGAACGTGCGAATTCACACCCATGGAACGTGCAAATTCACACCCGTGGAACGTGCGAATTCACACCTGTGGAACGTGCAAATTCACACCCGTGGAACGTGCAAATTCACACCCATGGAACGTGCAAATTCACACCCGTGGAACGTGCAAATTCACACCCGTGGAACGTGCGAATTCACACCCATGGAACGTGCAAATTCACACCAGTGGAACGTGCGAATTCACACCCATGGAACGTGCGAATTCACACCAGTGGAACGTGCGAATTCACACCCATGGAACGTGCAAATTCACACCCATGGAACGTACGAATTCACTCCCGTGGAACGTGCGAATTCACACCCATGGAACGTGCAAATTCACACCCATGGAACGTGCAAATTCACACCCATGGAACGTGCAAATTCACACCCCGCGGAACGTGCAAATTCACACCCATGGAACGTGCAAATTCACACCCATGGAACGTGCGAATTCACACCCATGGAACGTGCAAATTCACACCCGTGGAACGTGCAAATTCACACCCATGGAACGTGGAAATTCACACCCGTGGAACGTGCAAATTTACACCCCTGGAACGTGCAAATTCACACCCGTGGAACGTGCGAATTCACACCCGTGGAACGTGCAAATTCACACCAGTGGAACGTGCGAATTCACACCCATGGAACGTGCAAATTCACACCAGTGGAACGTGCGAATTCACACCCATGGAACGTGCGAATTCACACCCATGGAACGTGCAAATTCACACCCATGGAACGTACGAATTCACTCCCGTGGAACGTGCGAATTCACACCCATGGAACGTGCAAATTCACACCCATGGAACGTGCAAATTCACACCCATGGAACGTGCAAATTCACACCCGCGGAACGTGCAAATTCACACCCATGGAACGTGCAAATTCACACCCATGGAACGTGCGAATTCACACCCATGGAACGTGCAAATTCACACCCGTGGAACGTGCAAATTCACACCCATGGAACGTGGAAATTCACACCCGTGGAACGTGCAAATTTACACCCCTGGAACGTGCAAATTCACACCCGTGGAACGTGCGAATTCACACCCGTGGAACGTGCAAATTCACACCAGTGGAACGTGCGAATTCACACCCATGGAACGTGCAAATTCACACCCGTGGAACGTGCGAATTCACACCCGTGGAACGTGCGAATTCACACCCATGGAACGTGCGAATTCACACCCGTGGAACGTGCAAATTCACACCCGTGGAACGTGCGAATTCACACCCATGGAACGTGCAAATTCACACCCCTGGAACGTGCAAATTCACACCCGCGGAACGTGCAAATTCACACCCGTGGAACGTGCAAATTCACACCCATGGAACGTGCAAATTCACACCCGTGGAACGTGCGAATTCACACCCATGGAACGTGCGAATTCACACCCATGGAACGTGCAAATTCACACCCATGGAACGTGCAAATTCACACCCGTGGAACGTGCGAATTCACACCCATGGAACGTGCAAATTCACACCCGTGGAACGTGCGAATTCACACCCGTGGAACGTGCAAATTCACACCAGTGGAACGTACGAATTCACACCCGTGGAACGTGCGAATTCACTCCCGTGGAACGTGCAAATTCACACCCGTGGAACGTGCGAATTCACACCCATGGAACGTGCAAATTCACACCCGCGGAACGTGCAAATTCACACCCGTGGAACGTGCAAATTCACACCCGTGGAACGTGCGAATTCACACCCATGGAACGCGCAAATTCACACCCATGGAACGTGCGAATTCACACCCGTGGAACGTGCGAATTCACACCCGTGGAACGTGCGAATTCACACCCATGGAACGTGCGAATTCACACCCATGGAACGTGCAAATTCACACCCATGGAACGTGCAAATTCACACCCGTGGAACGTGCGAATTCACACCCATGGAACGTGCAAATTCACACCCATGGAACGTGCAAATTCACACCCATGGAACGTGCAAATTCACACCCGTGGAACGTGCGAATTCACACCCCTGGAACGTGCAAATTCACACCCGTGGAACGTGCAAATTCACACCCCTGGAACGTGCGAATTCACACCCATGGAACGTGCTAATTCACACCCGTGGAACGTGCGAATTCACACCCGTGGAACGTGCAAATTCACACCCGTGGAACGTGCAAATTCACACCCATGGAACGTGCAAATTCACACCCGCGGAACGTGCAAATTCACACCCGTGGAACGTGCGAATTCACACCCATGGAACGTGCAAATTCACACCAGTGGAACGTGCGAATTCACACCCATGGAACGTGCGAATTCACACCAGTGGAACGTGCGAATTCACACCCATGGAACGTGCAAATTCACACCCATGGAACGTACGAATTCACTCCCGTGGAACGTGCGAATTCACACCCATGGAACGTGCAAATTCACACCCATGGAACGTGCAAATTCACACCCATGGAACGTGCAAATTCACACCCGCGGAACGTGCAAATTCACACCCATGGAACGTGCAAATTCACACCCATGGAACGTGCAAATTCACACCCATGGAACGTGCAAATTCACACCCGTGGAACGTGCAAATTCACACCCATGGAACGTGGAAATTCACACCCGTGGAACGTGCAAATTTACACCCCTGGAACGTGCAAATTCACACCCGTGGAACGTGCGAATTCACACCAGTGGAACGTGCAAATTCACACCAGTGGAACGTGCAAATTCACACCCATGGAACGTGCAAATTCACACCAGTGGAACGTGCGAATTCACACCCATGGAACGTGCGAATTCACACCCATGGAACGTGCAAATTCACACCCATGGAACGTACGAATTCACTCCCGTGGAACGTGCGAATTCACACCCATGGAACGTGCAAATTCACACCAATGGAACGTGCAAATTCACACCCGTGGAACGTGCAAATTCACACCCGCGGAACGTGCAAATTCACACCCATGGAACGTGCAAATTCACACCCATGGAACGTGCGAATTCACACCCATGGAACGTGCAAATTCACACCCGTGGAACGTGCAAATTCACACCCGTGGAACGTGCAAATTTACACCCCTGGAACGTGCAAATTCACACCCCTGGAACGTGCAAATTCACACCCGTGGAACGTGCGAATTCACACCCGTGGAACGTGCAAATTCACACCAGTGGAACGTGCGAATTCACACCCATGGAACGTGCAAATTCACACCCGTGGAACGTGCGAATTCACACCCGTGGAACGTGCGAATTCACACCCGTGGAACGTGCAAATTCACACCCGTGGAACGTGCGAATTCACACCCATGGAACGTGCAAATTCACACCCCTGGAACGTGCAAATTCACACCCGCGGAACGTGCAAATTCACACCCGTGGAACGTGCAAATTCACACCCATGGAACGTGCAAATTCACACCCGTGGAACGTGCGAATTCACACCCATGGAACGTGCGAATTCACACCCATGGAACGTGCAAATTCACACCCGTGGAACGTGCGAATTCACACCCATGGAACGTGCAAATTCACACCCATGGAACGTGCAAATTCACACCCGTGGAACGTGCAAATTCACACCCGTGGAACGTGCGAATTCACACCCATGGAACGTGCAAATTCACACCCATGGAACGTGCGAATTCACACCAGTGGAACGTGCGAATTCACACCCATGGAACGTGCAAATTCACACCCGTGGAACGTGCGAATTCACACCCGTGGAACGTGCAAATTCACACCCCTGGAACGTGCAAATTCACACCCGCGGAACGTGCAAATTCACACCCGTGGAACGTGCTAATTCACACCCATGGAACGTGCAAATTCACACCCGTGGAACGTGCGAATTCACACCCATGGAACGTGCGAATTCACACCCATGGAACGTGCAAATTCACACCCATGGAACGTGCAAATTCACACCCGTGGAACGTGCGAATTCACACCCATGGAACGTGCAAATTCACACCCATGGAACGTGCAAATTCACACCCGTGGAACGTGCAAATTCACACCCGTGGAACGTGCGAATTCACACCCGTGGAACGTGCAAATTCACACCAGTGGAACGTGCGAATTCACACCCATGGAACGTGCAAATTCACACCCGTGGAACGTGCGAATTCACACCCGTGGAACGTGCGAATTCACACCCGTGGAACGTGCGAATTCACACCCGTGGAACGTGCAAATTCACACCCGTGGAACGTGCGAATTCACACCCATGGAACGTGCAAATTCACACCCCTGGAACGTGCGAATTCACACCCGCGGAACGTGCAAATTCACACCCGTGGAACGTGCAAATTCACACCCATGGAACGTGCAAATTCACACCCGTGGAACGTGCGAATTCACACCCATGGAACGTGCGAATTCACACCCATGGAACGTGCAAATTCACACCCATGGAACGTGCAAATTCACACCCGTGGAACGTGCGAATTCACACCCATGGAACGTGCAAATTCACACCCGTGGAACGTGCGAATTCACACCCGTGGAACGTGCAAATTCACACCAGTGGAACGTACGAATTCACACCCGTGGAACGTGCGAATTCACTCCCGTGGAACGTGCAAATTCACACCCGTGGAACGTGCAAATTCACACCCATGGAACGTGCAAATTCACACCCGCGGAACGTGCAAATTCACACCCGTGGAACGTGCAAATTCACACCCGTGGAACGTGCGAATTCACACCCATGGAACGCGCAAATTCACACCCATGGAACGTGCGAATTCACACCCGTGGAACGTGCTAATTCACACCCGTGGAACGTGCGAATTCACACCCATGGAACGTGCGAATTCACACCCATGGAACGTGCAAATTCACACCCATGGAACGTGCAAATTCACACCCGTGGAACGTGCGAATTCACACCCATGGAACGTGCAAATTCACACCCATGGAACGTGCAAATTCACACCCATGGAACGTGCAAATTCACACCCGTGGAACGTGCGAATTCACACCCGTGGAACGTGCAAATTCACACCCGTGGAACGTGCAAATTCACACCCCTGGAACGTGCGAATTCACACCCATGGAACGTGCAAATTCACACCCGTGGAACGTGCGAATTCACACCCGTGGAACGTGCAAATTCACACCCGTGGAACGTGCTAATTCACACCCATGGAACGTGCAAATTCACACCCGTGGAACGTGCAAATTCACACCCGTGGAACGTGCGAATTCACACCCATGGAACGTGCAAATTCACACCAGTGGAACGTGCGAATTCACACCCATGGAACGTGCGAATTCACACCAGTGGAACGTGCGAATTCACACCCATGGAACGTGCAAATTCACACCCATGGAACGTACGAATTCACTCCCGTGGAACGTGCGAATTCACACCCATGGAACGTGCAAATTCACACCCATGGAACGTGCAAATTCACACCCATGGAACGTGCAAATTCACACCCGCGGAACGTGCAAATTCACACCCATGGAACGTGCAAATTCACACCCATGGAACGTGCGAATTCACACCCATGGAACGTGCAAATTCACACCCGTGGAACGATCAAATTCACACCCATGGAACGTGGAAATTCACACCCGTGGAACGTGCAAATTCACACCCCTGGAACGTGCAAATTCACACCCGTGGAACGTGCGAATTCACACCCATGGAACGTGCAAATTCACACCAGTGGAACGTGCGAATTCACACCCATGGAACGTGCAAATTCACACCAGTGGAACGTGCGAATTCACACCCATGGAACGTGCGAATTCACACCCATGGAACGTGCAAATTCACACCCATGGAACGTACGAATTCACTCCCGTGGAACGTGCGAATTCACACCCATGGAACGTGCAAATTCACACCCATGGAACGTGCAAATTCACACCCATGGAACGTGCAAATTCACACCCGCGGAACGTGCAAATTCACACCCATGGAACGTGCAAATTCACACCCATGGAACGTGCGAATTCACACCCATGGAACGTGCAAATTCACACCCGTGGAACGTGCAAATTCACACCCATGGAACGTGGAAATTCACACCCGTGGAACGTGCAAATTTACACCCCTGGAACGTGCAAATTCACACCCGTGGAACGTGCGAATTCACACCCGTGGAACGTGCAAATTCACACCAGTGGAACGTGCTAATTCACACCCATGGAACGTGCTAATTCACACCCGTGGAACGTGCGAATTCACACCCGTGGAACGTGCGAATTCACACCCGTGGAACGTGCAAATTCACACCCGTGGAACGTGCGAATTCACACCCATGGAACGTGCAAATTCACACCCCTGGAACGTGCAAATTCACACCCGCGGAACGTGCAAATTCACACCCGTGGAACGTGCAAATTCACACCCATGGAACGTGCAAATTCACACCCGTGGAACGTGCGAATTCACACCCATGGAACGTGCGAATTCACACCCATGGAACGTGCAAATTCACACCCATGGAACGTGCAAATTCACACCCGTGGAACGTGCGAATTCACACCCATGGAACGTGCAAATTCACACCCATGGAACGTGCAAATTCACACCCGTGGAACGTGCAAATTCACACCCGTGGAACGTGCGAATTCACACCCATGGAACGTGCAAATTCACACCCATGGAACGTGCGAATTCACACCAGTGGAACGTGCGAATTCACACCCATGGAACGTGCAAATTCACACCCGTGGAACGTGCGAATTCACACCCGTGGAACGTGCAAATTCACACCCCTGGAACGTGCAAATTCACACCCGTGGAACGTGCAAATTCACACCCGTGGAACGTGCAAATTCACACCCATGGAACGTGCAAATTCACACCCGTGGAACGTGCGAATTCACACCCATGGAACGTGCGAATTCACACCCATGGAACGTGCAAATTCACACCCATGGAACGTGCAAATTCACACCCGTGGAACGTGCGAATTCACACCCATGGAACGTGCAAATTCACACCCATGGAACGTGCAAATTCACACCCGTGGAACGTGCAAATTCACACCCGTGGAACGTGCGAATTCACACCCATGGAACGTGCAAATTCACACCCATGGAACGTGCGAATTCACACCCGTGGAACGTGCGAATTCACACCCATGGAACGTGCGAATTCACACCCATGGAACGTGCAAATTCACACCCATGGAACGTGCAAATTCACACACATGGAACGTGCAAATTCACACCCATGGAACGTGCAAATTCACACACGTGGAACGTGCGAATTCACACCCATGGAACGTGCAAATTCACACCCATGGAACGTGCAAATTCACACCCGTGGAACGTGCAAATTCACACCAGTGGAACGTGCAAATTCACACCCGTGGAACGTGCAAATTCACACCCCTGGAACGTGCGAATTCACACCCATGGAACGTGCAAATTCACACCCGTGGAACGTGCGAATTCACACTAGTGGAACGTGCGAATTCACACCCGTGGAACGTGCAAATTCACACCCATGGAACGTGCGAATTCACACCCGTGGAACGTGCGAATTCACACCCGTGGAACGTGCAAATTCACACCCGTGGAACGTGCGAATTCACACTCGTGGAACGTGCAAATTCACACCCGTGGAACGTGCAAATTCACACCCGTGGAACGTGCAAATTCACACCCCTGGAACGTGCGAATTCACACCCAAGGAACGTGAGAATTCACACCCGTGGAACGTGCGAATTCACACCCGTGGAACGTGCGAATTCACACCCATGGAACGTGCAAATTCACACCCATGGAACGTGCGAATTCACACCCATGGAACGTGCAAATTCACACCCGTGGAACGTGCGAATTCACACCCATGGAACGTGCAAATTCACACCCGTGGAACGTGCAAATTCACACCCATGGAACGTGGAAATTCACACCCGTGGAACGTGCAAATTTACACCCCTGGAACGTGCAAATTCACACCCGTGGAACGTGCGAATTCACACCCGTGGAACGTGCAAATTCACACCAGTGGAACGTGCGAATTCACACCCATGGAACGTGCAAATTCACACCAGTGGAACGTGCGAATTCACACCCATGGAACGTGCGAATTCACACCCATGGAACGTGCAAATTCACACCCATGGAACGTACGAATTCACTCCCGTGGAACGTGCTAATTCACACCCATGGAACGTGCAAATTCACACCCATGGAACGTGCAAATTCACACCCATGGAACGTGCAAATTCACACCCGCGGAACGTGCAAATTCACACCCATGGAACGTGCAAATTCACACCCATGGAACGTGCGAATTCACACCCATGGAACGTGCAAATTCACACCCGTGGAACGTGCAAATTCACACCCATGGAACGTGGAAATTCACACCCGTGGAACGTGCAAATTTACACCCCTGGAACGTGCAAATTCACACCCGTGGAACGTGCGAATTCACACCCGTGGAACGTGCAAATTCACACCAGTGGAACGTGCGAATTCACACCCATGGAACGTGCAAATTCACACCCGTGGAACGTGCGAATTCACACCCGTGGAACGTGCGAATTCACACCCGTGGAACGTGCAAATTCACACCCGTGGAACGTGCGAATTCACACCCATGGAACGTGCAAATTCACACCCCTGGAACGTGCAAATTCACACCCGCGGAACGTGCAAATTCACACCCGTGGAACGTGCAAATTCACACCCATGGAACGTGCAAATTCACACCCGTGGAACGTGCGAATTCACACCCATGGAACGTGCGAATTCACACCCATGGAACGTGCAAATTCACACCCATGGAACGTGCAAATTCACACCCGTGGAACGTGCGAATTCACACCCATGGAACGTGCAAATTCACACCCATGGAACGTGCAAATTCACACCCGTGGAACGTGCAAATTCACACCCGTGGAACGTGCGAATTCACACCCTTGGAACGTGCAAATTCACACCCATGTAACGTGCGAATTCACACCAGTGGAACGTGCGAATTCACACCCATGGAACGTGCAAATTCACACCCGTGGAACGTGCGAATTCACACCCGTGGAACGTGCAAATTCACACCCCTGGAACGTGCAAATTCACACCCGCGGAACGTGCAAATTCACACCCGTGGAACGTGCAAATTCACACCCATGGAACGTGCAAATTCACACCCGTGGAACGTGCGAATTCACACCCATGGAACGTGCGAATTCACACCCATGGAACGTGCAAATTCACACCCATGGAACGTGCAAATTCACACCCGTGGAACGTGCGAATTCACACCCATGGAACGTCCAAATTCACACCCATGGAACGTGCAAATTCACACCCGTGGAACGTGCAAATTCACACCCGTGGAACGTGCGAATTCACACCCATGGAACGTGCAAATTCACACCCATGGAACGTGCGAATTCACACCCGTGGAACGTGCGAATTCACACCCGTGGAACGTGCGAATTCACACCCATGGAACGTGCAAATTCACACCCATGGAACGTGCAAATTCACACCCATGGAACGTGCAAATTCACACCCATGGAACGTGCAAATTCACACACGTGGAACGTGCGAATTCACACCCATGGAACGTGCAAATTCACACCCATGGAACGTGCAAATTCACACCCGTGGAACGTGCAAATTCACACCAGTGGAACGTGCTAATTCACACCCCTGGAACGTGCAAATTCACACCCCTGGAACGTGCGAATTCACACCCATGGAACGTGCAAATTCACACCCGTGGAACGTGCGAATTCACACTAGTGGAACGTGCGAATTCACACCCGTGGAACGTGCAAATTCACACCCATGGAACGTGCGAATTCACACCCGTGGAACGTGCAAATTCACACCCGTGGAACGTGCAAATTCACACCCGTGGAACGTGCGAATTCACACTCGTGGAACGTGCGAATTCACACCCATGGAACGTGCAAATTCACACCCGTGGAACGTGCAAATTCACACCCCTGGAACGTGCGAATTCACACCCAAGGAACGTGAGAATTCACACCCGTGGAACGTGCGAATTCACACCCGTGGAACGTGCGAATTCACACCCATGGAACGTGCAAATTCACACCCATGGAACGTGCGAATTCACACCCATGGAACGTGCAAATTCACACCCGTGGAACGTGCGAATTCACACCCATGGAACGTGCAAATTCACACCCGTGGAACGTGCGAATTCACACCTGTGGAACGTGCAAATTCACACCCGTGGAACGTGCAAATTCACACCCATGGAACGTGCGAATTCACACCTGTGGAACGTGCAAATTCACACCCGCGGAACGTGAAAATTCACACCCGTGGAACGTGCAAATTCACACCCATGGAACGTGCAAATTCACACCCGTGGAACGTGCGAATTCACACCCATGGAACGTGCGAATTCACACCCATGGAACGTGCAAATTCACACCCATGGAACGTGCAAATTCACACCCGTGGAACGTGCGAATTCACACCCATGGAACGTGCAAATTCACACCCATGGAACGTGCAAATTCACACCCGTGGAACGTGCAAATTCACACCCGTGGAACGTGCGAATTCACACCCATGGAACGTGCAAATTCACACCCATGGAACGTGCGAATTCACACCAGTGGAACTTGCGAATTCACACCCATGGAACGTGCAAATTCACACCCGTGGAACGTGCGAATTCACACCCGTGGAACGTGCAAATTCACACCCGTGGAACGTGCAAATTCACACCCGCGGAACGTGCAAATTCACACCCGTGGAACGTGCAAATTCACACCCATGGAACGTGCAAATTCACACCCGTGGAACGTGCGAATTCACACCCATGGAACGTGCGAATTCACACCCATGGAACGTGCAAATTCACACCCATGGAACGTGCAAATTCACACCCGTGGAACGTGCGAATTCACACCCATGGAACGTGCAAATTCACACCCATGGAACGTGCAAATTCACACCCGTGGAACGTGCAAATTCACACCCGTGGAACGTGCAAATTCACACCCATGGAACGTGCAAATTCACACCCATGGAACGTGCGAATTCACACCCGTGGAACGTGCGAATTCACACCCGTGGAACGTGCGAATTCACACCCGTGGAACGTGCAAATTCACACCCATGGAACGTGCAAATTCACACCCATGGAACGTGCAAATTCACACCCATGGAACGTGCAAATTCACACACGTGGAACGTGCGAATTCACACCCATGGAACGTGCAAATTCACACCCATGGAACGTGCAAATTCACACCCGTGGAACGTGCAAATTCACACCAGTGGAACGTGCAAATTCACACCCGTGGAACGTGCAAATTCACACCCCTGGAACGTGCGAATTCACACCCATGGAACGTGCAAATTCACACCCGTGGAACGTGCGAATTCACACTAGTGGAACGTGCGAATTCACACCCGTGGAACGTGCAAATTCACACCCATGGAACGTGCGAATTCACACCCGTGGAACGTGCGAATTCACACCCGTGGAACGTGCAAATTCACACCCGTGGAACGTGCGAATTCACACCCGTGGAACGTGCAAATTCACACCAGTGGAACGTACGAATTCACACCCGTGGAACGTGCGAATTCACTCCCGTGGAACGTGCAAATTCACACCCGTGGAACGTGCAAATTCACACCCATGGAACGTGCAAATTCACACCCGCGGAACGTGCAAATTCACACCCGTGGAACGTGCAAATTCACACCCGTGGAACGTGCGAATTCACACCCATGGAACGCGCAAATTCACACCCATGGAACGTGCGAATTCACACCCGTGGAACGTGCGAATTCACACCCGTGGAACGTGCGAATTCACACCCATGGAACGTGCAAATTCACACCCATGGAACGTGCGAATTCACACCCATGGAACGTGCAAATTCACACCCGTGGAACGTGCGAATTCACACCCATGGAACGTGCAAATTCACACCCATGGAACGTGCAAATTCACACCCATGGAACGTGCAAATTCACACCCGTGGAACGTGCGAATTCACACCCATGGAACGTGCAAATTCACACCCGTGGAACGTGCAAATTCACACCCCTGGAACGTGCGAATTCACACCCATGGAACGTGCAAATTCACACCCGTGGAACGTGCGAATTCACACCCGTGGAACGTGCAAATTCACACCCGTGGAACGTGCAAATTCACACCCATGGAACGTGCAAATTCACACCCATGGAACGTACGAATTCACACCCGTGGAACGTGCGAATTCACACCCGTGGAACGTGCAAATTCACACCCGTGGAACGTGCAAATTCACAACCATGGAACGTGCAAATTCACACCCGTGGAACGTGCGAATTCACACCCATGGAACGTGCGAATTCACACCCATGGAACGGTCAAATTCACACCCGTGGAACGTGCAAATTCACACCCGTGGAACGTGCGAATTCACACCAGTGGAACGTGCAAATTCACACCCGTGGAACGTGTAAATTCACACCCGTGGAACGTATAAATTCACACCCATTGAACGTGCGAATTCACACCCGTGGAACGTGCGAATTCACACCCGTGGAACGTGCTAATTCACACCCGTGGAACGTGCGAATTCACACCAGTGGAACGTGCAAATTCACACCCATGGAACGTGCGAATTCACACCCGTGGAACGTGCGAATTCACACTCGTGGAACGTGCGAATTCACACCCATGGAACGTGCAAATTCACACCCGTGGAACGTGCAAATTCACACCCCTGGAACGTGCGAATTCACACCCAAGGAACGTGAGAATTCACACCCGTGGAACGTGCGAATTCACACCCGTGGAACGTGCGAATTCACACCCATGGAACGTGCAAATTCACACCCATGGAACGTGCGAATTCACACCCATGGAACGTGCAAATTCACACCCGTGGAACGTGCGAATTCACACCCATGGAACGTGCAAATTCACACCCATGGAACGTGCAAATTCACACCCATGGAACGTGCAAATTCACACCCGTGGAACGTGCGAATTCACACCCATGGAACGTGCAAATTCACACCCGTGGAACGTGCAAATTCACACCCCTGGAACGTGCGAATTCACACCCATGGAACGTGCAAATTCACACCCGTGGAACGTGCGAATTCACACCCGTGGAACGTGCAAATTCACACCCGTGGAACGTGCAAATTCACACCCATGGAACGTGCAAATTCACACCCATGGAACGTACGAATTCACACCCGTGGAACGTGCGAATTCACACCCGTGGAACGTGCAAATTCACACCCGTGGAACGTGCAAATTCACACCCATGGAACGTGCAAATTCACACCCGTGGAACGTGCGAATTCACACCCATGGAACGTGCGAATTCACACCCATGGAACGGTCAAATTCACACCCGTGGAACGTGCAAATTCACACCCGTGGAACGTGCGAATTCACACCAGTGGAACGTGCAAATTCACACCCGTGGAACGTGTAAATTCACACCCGTGGAACGTATAAATTCACACCCATTGAACGTGCGAATTCACACCCGTGGAACGTGCGAATTCACACCCGTGGAACGTGCAAATTCACACCCATGGAACGTGCGAATTCACACCAGTGGAACGTGCGAATTCACACCCATGGAACGTGCAAATTCACACCCATGGAACGTACGAATTCACTCCCGTGGAACGTGCGAATTCACACCCATGGAACGTGCAAATTCACACCCATGGAACGTGCAAATTCACACCCATGGAACGTGCAAATTCACACCCGTGGAACGTGCAAATTCACACCCGTGGAACGTGCAAATTCACACCCGTGGAACGTGCAAATTCACACCCGTGGAACGTGCAAATTCACACCCGTGGAACGTGCGAATTCACACCCGTGGAACGTGCGAATATTCACACCCGTAGAACGTGCGAATATTCACACCCGTGGAACGTGCGAATTCACACCCGTGGAACGTGCAAATTCACACCCGTGGAACGTGCGAATATTCACACCCATGGAACGTGCAAATTCACACCCGTGGAACGTGCAAATTCACACCCGTGGAACGTGCAAATTCACACCCGTGGAACGTGCAAATTCACACCCGTGGAACGTGCGAATTCACACCCGTGGAACGTGCGAATATTCACACCTGTAGAACGTGCGAATATTCACACCCGTGGAACGTGCGAATTCACACCCGTGGAACGTGCGAATTCACACCCATGAAACGTGCGAATTCACACCCATGGAAAGTGTGTAAATTGTGTTTTGAAATGTGGGGGGAAGGAAAAATTTAAATTTTATTGTTTTCTTTTAAAAGCATAGTTTTTATGCCTGTGATGGATAAATTAAAGTTTCACGATCATATCTTATAATTAAAGGGAAAAATTTTGCGTTTGAAAATCAAAATTGGGTCAAATTGACCCAAGGAGTGCAGAAGAGTTAAATGAGGCAATTGGAATACCTATGCCTTGTAACATTTCGGAGATTGCAAACCTCATACCGGCTTTTGCCAACTCATCTGCATTGCAATTTCCAATGGTTTTTCTATCCGAAATTTCTCGGAGAAATACTCGGCATTCATGAACAAAGACAGACTATGTTCGTTATGGACTTATTAGTAACCTGGCTGTCCGAGTAAATCAAAAGATTCTCAGGGAAAATCCCGCCACCCGTGAAGCATTCGAGGGCTTTCAAAATTTCCAACGAAATACCTATGTCCGGGAACCCATATAAGAGTTACTTTTGAATGATCCGAAATTTCTTTCAGAAATCCACAGCTTTCGTGGACAAGGAACGATCTTGAAATTACGTTTGTTAGGGGATTAATCGTAGCCTGACTAGCCTATTAAATCCAGATATCTTCAAGGAAAATCCTTTCAGTCAGCAGACATTGCGGTGTTTTGAAAATTGTCATGACCTCTTGAAAACATTGCAGTAGTCAGACAGCCTATAAGGAAGTTTTTATGTTACTGGTCTTAGATAATCAGAAAAACTGTAGAACTTGATTGAAAGATAAATTGAACAAAATCGACTATTTTGTTTCAAGTATTAAAACATTTCTAATTAGTTGTTAGCAACTGTAAAAGTAGTATATTTTTTTTGCTTTGAATCTTATTTACATGTGTTTGCATATGACGAAACTGTATAGCAGAGCGTTGTCATTACTTCATCTTACAAAAGGACATACTTACATCAAAGTAGACAAACATACACAAAATACTCGCATGTTTGCCACACAATATTTGTTTCTTAAACTTCGATTTCAAGTGTAACTTTAAGATAAAATTCAAATTCATTTAAGAAGACATTTCAACAATTTTCTTTCATTCTTTTCTTTTTAGCTTCCTCCTTCATAGAGTTCATAGAGTTTTCATCGTTCTTGTGGTGAATTTCTCTATCGTTGGTCCTTTTTTAAATTGAAAATCCTTAAAACACTTTTTGAATGAGCTCTTCACGCACACAAGTGTGGACATTTAAAGGCTAAATTAAGTTTAAATACGAAAGAATTTTAAGAAAGCTTTTTACGAAAGGAAAAAAAAAAATATGGAGAAAATATCATTCGCATTCGCAAGATTTCAATGAAAAAGGAAAAGCAATACTGTGGGTTCAAGTGGAAATATTGAGTCCATATGACTCAGGACTTTAGGTCTTTTTTATAGTTTAAAATACAGAAGGATTATGATCGTTAATAAGAGTTGAATAATAGCACGTGAAAATAAAAAAAGTAGACTGTCCCTCAATGATAAAGTAAACCGGTAGGGTTACGATGGCCATATAGTCAAAGCCCTCCATTGACAGGCCAATTGCCATGGTCATATATCGTATGTATAACTTCCTTTCGATTTTTCATCATCGCCAACTTGTATTAAACCGATGATTTTACGTAGGACTTTTCTCTCGCACACTTTCAAGGCTGCTACATTCCCATGCTTCTGTGCCATAAACATGCACGGGGAGAATGAGCGTTCTTGGAGAATATAAGTTTTGTTGTACAAGAGAGGTTTCTTCTACTCAATTGCTTATTGAGCCCAGAGTAACATCTGTTGGCAAGAGCGGTTCTACGCTTGACATTCAGGATGACTTCATTTTTGCTAGCAACGCTGAAGCTACGATAAATGAATTCACTGACCACGTCGAACGTATAGTAATTGGCCGTTATTTTGGATTAAATACGCCGCATGGCCCTACTTGTCGACAACATATACTTCGTTTTGTCCTAATTGACTTCCAAGCCCATCTTTATTGATTCCCATTTAATAGGTAAGTAGTAACATCACGCTTGGTACGCCCTATGATGTCAATGTCGCCAATTACTTCAGTAAGGGACACTTTTCCCAATGCGATGATTTCCGCATCCGATCCAACAGTTAGATGTACGAACACATCAACAGCATGGATGTTGTGAAGCGAATTAACATCCAGCAGCTGTGCTGGCTCGGCCATGTCGTTCGAATTTAGGAGAATGCAGAGATTTGCAGAAATTCAAATCGAGGAAAACGATTGGAGTGACCAATTGGCGAAGGCGCACAGAGGCACTGGGAAGGATATGTTAAGTCAGCCCGAAATCCATTAATCAGATTATTAGGGGCCAATTAATTAAGTAAGTAAGTAAGTGACTCAGCGATGCACTCCAGCCTTCTGCAGAACACTCTCAATGACGAAGTTGAAGCGGCCATACAACAAAGAAACGCCTTGTCTGAAATCTCGCAAGGTCTCAAAAAATTCGGAGATATCCATTCATACCTTAATGGAGCTCTAGGAGTTGCTCAACGTCATTCTGCATAGCCTTATTAGCTTCACTGGAATAGCGAGTTCAGACATTACGGCAAAAACACAATTCGTTATGCGGCTATCGCTGGCTGCCTTATAGTCAACAAAATGAAGGTGTGTGTTGACTTGTTTTTCATGGGTATTCTCTTTAGGATTTGGCGCAATGTGGAGATCTGGTCTGAAGCCAAAGTCCAATCAGTATTTTGACGTGTGGCTTTAGTCATTCACACAATACGCTCGTAAGAGCTTTAGATTCGATAGGAAGAAGTCTTATACCTCCATAGTTGGGGCATATCCGTTAAACTCTCTTTTCGGAATACAACAATAGACACTGAGTTTCAAGTCATTGGGCATACCTTTCTCTAGACATATTATATAGGTAAGTTAGTTCACGCACCCTATCAGCCCATTATATTAAACAATCCAGCAGGGTGGCCATCAGGACCTGCAACTTTATTCTGAAAGCAAATAAGATTGTCATGAAAAGTTAAATAGTTAAACCGGGTGTTGTGAGAAGCTAGGTTGTGATCCTGACTAAAGAGTAGGTAAGTGAGAATGCACAAAAAATAGTTTATGGATCGATGTGATCATAAAATTTCATTTTTATTTGCTTGAACTTAATAAAAGTGGCTGTACCAAGCTATATAGTATAAGAAATTCCCAATATGGGTGAAGGTTAGTTTGAGGACGTATACTTGTCATTGGGACAAGTACAATAACCAGAGGTCAAAATAACCCATTGCAATAGGACCTAGAGAGAGAGAGAGAGGATGGAGTACGCAAGCAATTGGACACTTTTGTGTGAAATAATGCCAATGCGATGATTTCGGCATCCGATCCAACAACGAGCTGTATGAACTGCTCAACGATGTACAATGGGTCAATTTCGAACTCCGGGTATTGTACTTGTCTTAACGGACAAGTACACTCCTCTAACCCAACTGCTCAACGATATGGACGTTGTGAAGCGTATCAACATCTAGCGGCTGCGCTGGCTCGGCTATGCCGTTCTAATGGAGTAGGATGCACCCGCGATACGGGTATTTGATGCAGGGATTTGCGGAAGTCGGCGATATAGGGAAATTGGAAAAGAAGAAGAGATAAGAAAGGGAGGCTAAAGAGACGGAGGAAAAACAGATGGACCGCAAATGGGTTAATATATAGTAGAACCATAATTGAAACATTAAAATGCTTGCTATCCTGCATATATGTAAATTGAAAATGTTTAAAGCCATACTTTAACCCTTATTTATGCACACATTGCGACTTTAGTTAGTTAGTTGGTGGCAAAACATGATTCAAAAATAAAAAGTCAAATAAATCTGCCCTTTTTATGTAACACTGTCCTCTTTATGAAAGTTTCAACTACTTATACATATAAAAATGAATATGTATGTAATGTAGTGTGTGTGTGTGTGTGTTAGAATTTTGTGTTCATTGCAAACAATTTCTAAGCAAATGTTGTTGTTGCTGTTTGACATTCAGTAACTTTATTGAATATTCTGGGAATTTTGTCCTTTAAAGTCAGAAACAAAAATTTCTTTCTCTGCTGTTGTATGACACTAAGTTTGTCTAACCGACTGACGATATCATTGTTACACCAGCAAATAATGAATATTTGATGAACAAGTTGTAACATGTTATCTACTCTTCTCGATTCTCAATTCTCTTTACATTTTCAAATACTTTTTTCATCCATTTTGTGATTTGTTTTCTCGTTTCATTTTTCGTTTCTTTTTTCGTATTATATTCGAGAAATGAAATGAAAAAGAAGTTCAATAACTGTGTGGCTGATAATAATTTCTTGTTATTGAAATTTGTATTGAATTCGTTGTTGTTGTTGTAGTAAATTCTCATTTTGTTTTCAATGTTTTTTCCTTTTTTCTTTTCTAAATTATTGAAAACTCCTTTGAAAAACAATTTCTTTGGAAAATTCTTAATTGTGGCTTCAACAATAACCCAGAAGACCGAAAGAAGTTTTCTTTCTTTTTTTTTCAATAAATTTTCCATAAATTTTTAAAATCTCTCTCCCCCTACCGTCACTCATCTTGTAGTTTTTGAAATTATTTACAAATTCATGAATTTATAATTTTTTTCTTGTAGTTGAAATTCATAAATAAATCTGTATCGTAAGGGTTGTAAGAAAGCTGCTGCTGTAGTTTGTTTTGTCAAGAGAAGGAGAAATTAAATGAAAATGTCTAGTCTCTGTAAAGGTTAAGGATTTTATTGTTTTTAGAGATTAACTCAGATTAAACAAATTAAATGATGGTCCCTTAGTTATTTTAGTTTTTAAATTGGATGTATAAATTAAAAATGTGGGATACATCATGTAGGTATTGTTTACATGGTTTGTGACTTTGCTATATAGGGGATCTGACTTAGCGGTTCAAGGAAAGTCTGCTAGATTTCAATAAAGTTTAGCTGGCACTGAAGTGGACGTAGTCTAGTAGATAGTGTGTTGGCTTATTAGACGTAAGGCCCCGCTTCAAATCCCAAGTCAAACATCTCCAACAGAATGAAATATGAAAAAACATTTCTTCGTCGACTTCCTCTCAGGAGATTTCTGGCAAGAACTCTGTGAGGAAATAAAAGTGTCATAAAAGTTTCTCAAAAATCTGTCGTTCGGAAACTACTTTAAACTGTAGATCCCGCCACTCGTGTGTAAAATTAAAACACACAACATAAATGGTGTGAGATGTTAGGTCGTAATCTTGACTGAAGGGTTGTAGTGACCAATATATATGTATGTATGATGTTAACTGGCACATAGGAGATGAAAGCATTGTGCACACAATATCATTGATCTATCGATGGTAGAGGTTAGGAGCTTAACCGGCTTTATCAGAAGCTCCGGACGACTAGAAATCTAACCGAAATAAATGAACCGAATAAATTAATACATCCGGATGACTAGTAGACCAAGTTATATTGTTACGAAAATGAAAAATCGAGATACTGGTGTTTTGTTTTTACATCGCTTAACATTAAAATTATAAACAAAAGCTACAAAAAAAAAAGTAAACAGTAAACAAACCTGTTTACAAATTACCGTACTGCTTAATATAACAACAAAACCCAACATAAAAAATGGTAAGCAAGCAATAATAAATGTAAACAACGATGTTTATATTTATAGAGATTTCAAGAAGGCGATGTCATGAGCATTCGCCTTTTAGAACATTCATCAGACTGTTTACTCTGCCTTATAAAAAGCAAGGCAAAGCAGACAACTGTGTTAGTGAAGTTCAGTCAGTCTCGTGTGAAGACGAGGTGCGTTTGAAGAGAGTAATCGTGGTTTGAAGATCTCCGTTACAAAGACCAGTCGAACAATTGTCCAGTAATTGTTATTGTGTATGCAAAGGGTATAAACAGAGGAATTACAAAGAAAAGCAATTGTTGTTGTTTACATCAAGTTGTGAAGACTGGGACACAGAATTGTGCGAATAATAAAGAATTTTAATTAAAACTAAACATAAATTTCTTTTTATTATATTTTCAATCTACGAGCTCATATTTTAAAGGTTTTTAAAATGTAAAAACGTAACAATATGAAGGATTGTGGTACCGCACGCGATAAATAGATTATTCAATCGTTGTAAGCAAAAAAAAAAATAAGGGAACAAAATTGTTCCATCGGTTATGAGGTGTTGATATTGAGCTTGACAATCACGGCGTTCAGGCGCTAAGACCAAAAACTTTTTAATATACAGATTAGAAGTTATGTGAAACGCCCTGTATAATGAAAGCTCTATTGTGTAGAATTTACAAAAAATTATCAAAGATGGTGGATGACTGATTAAATTTAACCGCTTTAGTTGATCTCAAGCAAAGGACGTTAATTAGTAGGAATAACACGAATATAGAATACAACTTTTTGTCGCCACCATGGCGGTTGTAGTCGCCGTAGCTTAGTAGGTAGTGGCTTGTTAGACGTGAGACCTCGGTTCAAACGCCAGGTCAGACATCTCCAACAGAACGAAATATGAAATATCCTCTCCAGACTTCTGAAAAAAGCTCTGAGAGTAAATAAAATTGCTATGAAAAAGTTTCTCAAAAATCTTTCGTTCTGAGTCGACTTTAAGCTGTAGGTCCCACCACTCATGTATAAAATTAACACACACAACATAAGTGCTGTGAGAATCTAGGTCTTAATCAGGACTGAAGGGTTTTAATGTCCATTTATATATGGCGGTGTGCTGACGCTCCAGGCAAGTGGCACAATTGTTGCATTAAAGAATGGCTTGTCTGTGTAATTGTGTTCCATTACTCTGATGATGACCCTGTACTAATTGGACAATTTTAGAGATCTTAGTTAAAACCACAAATTTACAGTCTTTGAAAGTTGATCAGCCAGTCTGACTTAGTAATTTTATAACCCCTGAAGGGCTGTAGTTAAAAGCTGTAAAAGTTATCTGTGAATACTCACATATTTTTCTGAGGATGAAATCAGGAAAAAATATTCTTTGCACATACGAGAGTTCAATAGGGCGTACAGATGAGCCTCTAATTTCAAACAACTTTTTAATTCTATTGTATGTGGCAATATGTTATCTTGTTTTTGTATTGACTTTTAGGCAGGTTTTATTGTCAAAAATTCTTAGAATTTTTTTTCTTTTAATTTCTTTTAGGAAATTCCTTAATTACATTAAGAATTAAAGTTCAAAGTTCATTATTTTTCTTTTACAATCTATTACGTATTATTTATTTTTGTTGACATTAGAGAGAGAGAGACAGATGGAAAGAGAGACAGAGACAATCAACACATAAAAGCCTTCAAATTAATAATGAATATTGAGAGTTTCATGCAGCATAGGGTCTATGTTGTATGGGTAGGGGCGGCTAGTATTTGCTTTACTTGCTAAGCGGGTTGTAATGTAAAAGGTAAAGCAATTTAATTGAATTGTAAATAATCAAAAAATTATTTTATTTTGTTTTATTTTTTTTTTATTTACAATACATTTAGTATTGTAGGAGAGAAAAAAATCTAAAAGAATTGCTTCCCTTTTGCTACTTTTCTTTGGTACCTAAACCAAACCAATTTAAGGTGACAAGAAAAGGTACAAAAGCGTCAAAATGGAAGAAAACGAAAAAAAAACTTCAAAAGAATTGTTGCAAGTTACTGTCTGAAATCAAACAAATCACGCCATTGAATTTTTCAAATAAGTGGCAGGTACAAAATTGGAAAAAAAAACGAGAAAAAAAGGAAAAATTTAAGGAAATGTTTGAAAATAAAAGAAAAAAGGAAATTAGGATGATTTTGTCCTCTTCAAAAAATAGAATAAAAAAACGAGGAGGAAGACAAGAACTCAAATAAACAATTCGCCTTATCAGCACTAACCTTTTAAGAAAATAAATGATGTTTATGAACCCAACAGAGTATGAGTATGTGATTTGAAACACTCCAATACAACCAATACACCCACCTATACAGTCTTACTTAGGAAAGCCAGTTTCATTTTGTTACCCAAAATGTTAGGACACATCCATAGACACCGACAGATAGACAATCAAACAGAAAATACAAAGGTATGTTTATGTGTATGTACATGTGTATGTGTATGAGTATTGCTGGTTGTATTTAAAAGTCAGGAAGGAAATCTGTACAACTGTTTAGTTAAGAAGCACAACAAGCAATCGGCTCTGTGTTCTAATTTTAACAATACATTCGCAATACACATACACACACCAACACATACCCATACACGAAATACTCTTACACTCTTACACGACTATCAAATGTCTGTTTATGTTTTCATTTTGTCAGTTCGGTTCAGTTCAGTTCAGTTTTATCGTTTTTCTGCTCTATAAACACTACGCAATAAAGTGTGGGCACATACTAAACGTTGCAACAGTTTGTAACAAACATGTCCCTTAGAAAGGGGAAACAAATACTTGTTTGAGTCGTTTGGTGGGCAGAGAACGTATACCATATACATATGTATATTATGCTCGAACGTCTTTGGACTCATTTTGATCGTCCAAGAGAAGAAAAAGAAATGAAGGAAAAAATAATAAATATGGAGAGAAGGATAATAAAAACCTACTTACAAGCCTTTAGTCAGGGTTACAAAACTACCTTCTCACATCACTCATGCTGTGTGTGTTAATTTCATACATGAGCTACAGGACCTAGAGTTTAAACCCGACATCGGACGACAGATTTTTAAGAAATTCTTCATGATTATTTAGAGTTGTTGCCAGAAGTCTGTTCACAGAAAGTCGCCGAAGAAAATTTTTCCATCATTTCGTTCGTTTTGGTCCAGATGTCTGAGTTAGAGTTTGAACCACGGGCACTTGTCGAATGAGCCAACACAATACCAATTAGACTACGGCTTCTAATTGGTTTGAAGAACAAAATTTGCGTTTATTGAACCCAGAATCTACCTTTAGAAACATCTCAACAGATATGACAAGCCAATGACTTTCAGAGGCAAAGGCTGATGATAGCTTACAACGACTTCTGCAGAAGTTGTAATGTC
This sequence comes from Sarcophaga caerulescens, assembly GCA_927399465.1. Taxonomy (NCBI): domain Eukaryota; kingdom Metazoa; phylum Arthropoda; class Insecta; order Diptera; family Sarcophagidae; genus Sarcophaga; species Sarcophaga caerulescens. The sequence continues at coordinate 22,122,582 of OV656873.1, read as the reverse complement.
AAGGACGAAAAGCAGACCACTAATCACGTCCTCTGTAATTGTTCGGTACTTGAGAACCTTGTGACGAAATATTCTTGGACTCCCAGAATGTATTCACTGAACATCTCTAGTTAAAGGGGATTTGAAAAGAGTCCATACCTCCACAAAACTGTCGGGATGTTTGAGGAATTCAAACCAGGAGCTTTTGTTGTATGATGGAATTGGTAGTATCGCTACTACAACGTGACCTTATGGGACCCATGTTAGGTTATGTAGGTAGACTGGTGTACTCCCTTAAAAGAAGAGATCCCACTTTTAAGCCCATTGTGATTCCACAATCAATTCAACCGGGGATCAAACATTTCATAGAAGAAACCATACATACATATGTACATAATTGGTCATTACAACACTTTAGTTAGGATTACGACCTAGCTTCTCACACCACTTCTGTTGTGTCTGTTAATTTTATCCCTGAGTAGCGGGAGCTACAGTTTAAAACGGATTCCGAACAACAGATTTTTGAGAAACTTTTTCGTGGGCAATTTTATGTACTTCTCATAGCTTTTGCCAGAAATATGCTGAGAGGAAGTTGCCGAAGCAATACAGTGAGCGTCAAAAGTGAGTAAACACCGCTGAAATAATTCATTTTCTTAGGATAGCGAGAAAAGTAAATGAGAATAGTCGAATAAATTTCCATAAATTAAATACGTTTATTTATTACTTATAAAATGTTAAAACAAAAAAATCGCAAAAATTATTGTTGTGCTACAAGTATATTTTTTATAATAGAAAATTTAAAATTGTAGTGGGTGTTGACTCACTTATGGTGCTCTGTGTACTTTTTACGTTTCGTTTTGTTGGGGATATCTGACCTGGGGTATTGAACTGTTGCCGTCTACTGGGATTTTAAACCAACACAATACCTACTAGACTACGGCGACTTACTTGGAAGAAACCATACCGAGTGCAAAAATTAATCTTGCTTTTGCAGCAATTTTTATCATCAAGAGTTCGGCCAGAGATCTCAAAAACCTCTGTCTCTATTTAACAAGAACAGGACACCGACACATGAGGTGAAAGACAGTCTCTTTCTGCTCCTCAGACCCTCAACTCCTGCATAAGTGATTTATTGGAATGGATTGTCTTTCGGCATGCCATAGTTGAGATGGAACAAAGCACACTGGTGATCAGAACAGCTGACTGCCTGCATACTCTGTCTATAGGGCGGCAATGGTAAAGGTGGTTATATTATGGGAACCAAGTAAGCTTTACTTTTGGAGAAGGCCTCTAATTTAACCTAACCTAACATGACCCTCTTCTGCAAATCTGTACAAGGGATTTAAAAATGCTTTGAAGCATTAGTTGCCGATTATAGCGTTACAACAAGCCTTGTCTTCACTTCACTTATTGCAATGGCCATTATTGTTGTAATACTAACAGTGGTAGTAGTTGTTGTTGTTGTTGTGTGAAAATTGTTAAGATCATAAATGTAAGGGTGTGTTTATGACACTACCATGGCATTCCCAAAAATTGAATAGTGAATGAATGAATGAATGGAGTGGTATAGAGTAGAGTGGTGTGTATGTAAGCTAGTGTCTATGAAAAGGTAAAAATTTTCCTTTCTTTTTTTCTTCTTCGATATCTTGTGTGATTGCCGTTGCCATTCAATGGCCAATTACTGAAATCCGGTGATTGGAAAGGCCGAAAATAAAAAATTCAACACACAATCAAAAACATACACACATACCAGCACACATTTCTTGGTATAACAAGTATAACTATAATAACAGACGTATACACTGACAAGCATACATGTAAAGGCATACAGCACAGCTTAAATTGTGTCCGAGAGAAGGAAAGGAAAAACAACAGTTATAAGTACAACAACAAATAAACATGTAAAAACGAAGAAAAAGAAGAAGCAAAAAAAAACCTTAAATGTTGAATGAACCGAAAATCGTAAGAAAATTAAAACGAAAATGAAGAAAAAAAAAACGAAACAAAAAACTAAAAAATCTGATGACAGCAACAACAATAACAAGAACAAAATGGAACGTAGGATTAAAATTAGGTAAATTTATGTCAGTCTGTCACAAAACTGACCCCTATACACTAACATACATACACACATACATACGTAGCACACATCTCGTGTGTATACTACACGCATACCTACCATTTCAAGGGTGTTTTATGGGTTTCACAACAACCAGTTCTTTAGTTTTTTTTCTGTTTTGTTTTCTCTTTATACATTCCCTATTAATTTAAAGCCATACAGGTCAATAGTATTTAAGGAGACTATCGTATTCAATAGTTTACACTGGACAATATTGCATGAAATTTATTTAAATTTTGAAAACACAACACATGTATTGAGTCCAGATATTGCTGGAAAAGTTGCTTCTATAGTTGCTTTGTATAAACACTGGATTGAGAAGTATATTTTAGAAATTATTTACAGATTTAATAGAGTAAATCCTTTAAGACTTTAATTTAAACTAATCATTATTTGCATGGATTTATTTTTTTACCTTTTTTTCCTCTGAAAACATTTAAATGCGAAAGGATTTCCTTGTGTGCACATTTTGATTAGACGAAGAAGCTCAAAAGGATAAAATGCTGAGACATTATGATTTGGTGAAGTTATTTAAAGATTTTGCCAATTTGAAATGGAAAACAAATTTTAAAAAACAATTATTTTTTAAGGCCCTATATTAACCAGAAAATTATTACAAGCCTGTGGTATTGTAAAGCAAGGCTTAATGCGAATTTATAGAAATGGCCCACTAAAATCCATTTTTATTGCTTTTTAAGGGCTCACTAAAACATGTTATTTAAAATGAGGTTTACTAATGGACCATGGAATTAAAATCACAGAAAAAATTGAATTGGATTCTAATCGTTTAATTCATGGGCGTAACAAAAAAGGCGCCATACACTTAAGAAGACTTTTCTTTATTACTCAACATAAACTCAATACACTTCTCTTAGTAATATTCAATATCTTCGATGACATCTTTATAACAAGAAGTGTAAACATTCTTGGCGTTGTAATAAACAGGAGACCCGTGATCTTCATTCCTGGCAAATCTCTCACCCAAACATGTATTTGAACCGTAATGAGAACCAGAAGCCCTTAAACCGAATGTTCAGCGAGAGTTGCTTGATTACACAATCTATACATAATTGGTCATTTCAATCCATTAGTCAGGCTTACAACCCAGCTTGGCACACCACTTGTGTTGTTTGTGTTAATTTTTTCCGTGAGTGGCGGGACCTATATTTCACATTTGACTACGAACGACAGATTTTTGAGAAACATTTCATGGAAATTTCATTTCCTCTCAGAGTTTATACCAGAAATCTGATGAGAGACAATCGCGAAATCATCTGACCTGGCTTTACGTCTAATAAACCAACTAAGTACTTACTAGACTACGGCGAGTCGCTTGAATATGTGGAGTTTATACTTGAAACCTCTAACAGGCTTTTGGGTATGAAAGAGAAACTGGATGAACTTTCTCTAGAGCATACTCAGGTAGCACTTTTGCAGAAAGCAGGGAATTGGAAAGTAGAACTAAGAAGACAATGTAAGTTAATGCGCAGGACACAGAACTCGAACATATACAGAACAGGAAGGTAGTATTATTTTAGTTCATAGTCAATAGGTGATGAACGATTCTAGATAAGTGGGTAATAAACAAACGTGAATTTGAAGATGTTGGCGTCACTGCATCATATTTCGCATATCAACAAGATGTGTGTCAGCTCAAAGCACTTCGGATTTTTTCTTATTGAGTTTCCTTAAAACGCAGGTTTATGCGAGCAAGCCACGAACAACAGCAACTCTCCATTGCAAATATAACCCATGTAATAGGTCAAAGTCGACATGATTTATGCGCTTGAGTCATGGAAAATTGAAAATTGAATCCGCTGTGGCGGAAATTTGAACGATGTTATATTCCACACATAATGGCATCGTTTGGTCTTTCATATCTCACGTACACATTGTTTTATTAAATTAAAAAATGAAAAACCCGGTCCTCCCTTTCATCTACAATATAGATGCATGCCAAGCATCAAAATACTGTCCAACATTAAATTTTGAATACACCGAACAGAAGAGCTGCAAAGGCTGTCCAGAGAAAGTCACTCACTTTAATTCCAGATCATCTCGAATGAAGCAGCGTTCGTTATTGTGGAGATGATGCCTATAGACTGACCGCAGCTGACGATATTGCTAAGTCGATAATCATGTTGTAAATGCAACATGTTGACATGGACTTTTAAAGGGTGATTTTTTAGCTATTATCTTTTTGGCAACACTGGTTTAAACAGCTCACGCACGTTTCGTTTGAATTTGGCATCATTGGACCGTACTTCTTCAAAGATGCTGCGAATCGTAATGTAACTGTGAATGGTGAGCGCTACCGTGAGATGATATCCAACTCTTTTTTGCCCAAAATGCAAGAGCTTGACTTGCATGACATGTGGTTTCAACAAGACGGTGCCACATGCCACACAGCACGCGTAACAATGGACTTATTGAGAGGCGAGTTCGGTGAACATTTTATTTCACGTTTGGGACCGGTCAATTGACTGCCTAGATGCTGCGATTTAACACCTTTAGACTATTTTTTGTGGGGCTATGTGAAAGCTCATGTCTATACAGACAAGCCCGCTTCAATTGACGCATTGGAAGACAACATTGAAGCATTTATTCGTGAGATACCGGCCGAAATGTTGGAAAGAGTATGCCAAAATTGAACTAAGCGAATGGACCATTTGAGGCGCAGTCGCGGTCAACATTTGCATGAAATAATCTTCAAACATTAAATTATATGGACCGTACTATCGATTCAAATAAAGATTTCATGCATTTTTCTGAATTTTATGTGTTTTTTTTGAAAAATTTTCCTATAGCTCTTAAAAAAACACCCCTTACATCATGGAGTTGTTGACCGCACATAGTTATTGCAGATCATATCTGTACCCTTTAGGATATAACAGTTTTCCCTTTAGCTCAAAAATTGTGCAATATGTCGAGCATTTTTTTTTCATCTGCCCACAAATTCACGATAAGAAAGCTAATTTGGAAAGAATATTGAGGTATGGTATTAGATCGTACAGTATAACTCCGATGAGGTTGCCTTTGTTGCATGATTGAAGGAGTGTAAGTAAGTAACTTTGAAGAATTTGTTCCAATTAAACTTTATAGATAAGGAAAGATTAGCAAAACCATCAACTTCACTTAGACAAATTTAAAACAATCCTTACCCTGCGATACACAATGTAAGCGGGGTAGAATGGCAAAGCGTTTCATGTTAGACTCCTTACCCTGCTGGTAATTTTTTGTTACAAAGTCTTCGGATGCATTAAAACAGTTTAAGTGTATTGTTATTAATTTGCAATACAATTTCAAGGTCAAACGCATAAGTTTTAACTTTAAACAGCTTAATCTGGTTAATTTTTATTACATTAGGACAGTAAAAGTTTCCTTCAATGCATATTTAAAAAAAAAGTTGTTAGGTAAACTTCCTAATATATTCGGTTACAGGAAAAATTCGTTTTTCTTTTCTTTTTTGGTTATAAAATATGTACGTCTATTATAAAAAGATTATGTAAAATTTGGTTAAACATAATGACGCTCTCTAGCCTTAACTTGGTATTGACAGGCTGTATTAAATTGAGATTTCTGGTTAAAGCCGTATTTCAAAGCATTATTTTTGGATACATTTTTTTTAATATTTTTTGTGGATATTTTGTGTATAAAACTTTAAACAAAAATTATTTATTTTTTTCTTTTTCTCACAGTTTTAGTTGAGCTCTTAATCATTTTGTATCCAGAACTTCCTTTTAAAAAATATTTAAAATGTTTGCCATCGTTTTTTTTTTTTCTTTCTCAATGTTATTCAGTATTTTTGTGTGTTTTTGTTCGATATTTCATCTGTTTTTGTAGTTCGAAAAAAAAATTGCATAAATTTCAATGATTTTGCTTTGCCTTGCCTGGTTTCAGGATATTTTTTCAGGAATTTTTTTTTAATTTTTTTTTATAAAAAAGAGGCCAATCAAGCAACAACACAGTAATATTTTTTACAACAACAAAAAAAATGGAGAAAAAAAATACAAAACAAAATATTTTTCAATTTGTAATCTTTTCAATACAATAATAACAACCATGTACCCCCTTTTTACAATATAATACATATCCATATGCATACATACAAATATATGTGTGTATGTATATATTTATAATAAAATATGTATTTAGTTTTTATGCACACACACATATACATGTATGTATACCATACTATACAGGCAAACGGATAGTAAGAGTTAAAATACCACATGAAACCTTTAATATCCTTGAATCCACGACGAAAAAAAGAAACAAATTTTTGTTGTTACTTTTCGGGTTTACATAAAAAAGGCCTATTTTGGTCAAATTCAAACAAATCCTTGTACATAAGAAATATTACAATAGCAACAACAACAGCAACAACAACAAATATTAAATAAATACTTTAACAAAAGGATTGTTCCCCAAAAAAAAAAAAAAAATTGAAAAGAAAAAAAATTCATTTTTTTCTTTGGCTTTTTTGCATATTTATGAAATCAAAATTTATCCTGCCACGAAAAGGAATAATTTAAAGAATGGCCACCACCACCACCAACAGCAACAACAATACAAGCAACAACAACAAGATTATTTTGGTAGATTTTCATTGATAGTAGCGGCCTTTTCTCTCTCTTTCGTCTTTGTTAACCAAGTTGAATATTTAAAAAAGAAAAAACTACCAAAAAATCAAACCTTAAAAATATGCATGAAAAGCAACAACAACAACAAAAGAAAAACAGGACTTATAGTATATTTTTTGCAAATCTGTGACCCAAAAACTGGAATAAAAAAATTCGTAACGAAATAATAAAATAAAAAAAGAAAGGATTTAATCTGGTTTCAAACAATTTTTTTTTCTTCTGTTTTCATTTTTATCAATACGGACGGTTTTTTTATATAAAGCCTACACTGTTTTCAAGGCAAATTATCAAATAAGAGAAAAAAATAATTTCACTCGAGGCCTCAATAATTTAACCAGGAGAAGCATCATCTCGTGCTATAAAGGAATAATAGAAAGCTTTATTATTATTTCATATACGAAACCTTGACCTTCGAGACTTAAAAGGGGCCCTAATGGAATTTATCTCCTTCTCCTTCTGGTTTTAAAGTGAGCTACTGCTTTGATTGTAGCTTTGGTACTCAGCTAAGTACGCCTCAAATTTTATTTCGTCAATGTGCAGGATGGGGATACTATACCTTACTTCATCAACATGTGTCCTGGTATGTCCAAACTAGGAGGGCATTGCTGATAAGAACACTCCTTGACACACTGACGGGTATGGATTCCTTTACGTGTTCATTGAAAGTTCTAATTAGTTGAACCGTAATTACAGTTTTGAAGTTGACGTAGTCTAGTAGGCAATGTGTTGGCTTAATAGACGAGAAGCCGTAGTCTAAATCACAAATCAAACCTACACATACAGTGGCTCCCAGCTTATTTCAACCAGCACCTTTAAAAAAAATTAAGCTAGTATAATTTCGAAACGAAATAAGATATTAAAAAAATTTTAATAAGACTTTATAGAATATGTTTAAAAATTAAGAAAAAAAGTTTTATTCAGTCGCAAATGTAAACTTACAAACTAAAAACCAAAAATATAGGAACCCAATTCGTCACAATTAAATGATTAATTAACTAATAGTTTTAATTTCAAAATTTAGTATGACCTCCTATTTGCTTAATTGCAGCTTTCAGCCTGTTTTGTATTGATTCCAATTTCTAGTGGCTTGGGGAGCTATTTTTGGCCATTCCTTTTTCAGAGCTGCTATAAGGTCATTCTTGTTCGAAATCTGGTGTTGGCGAACGTTTTAATCACAAATTGCCCATAAATTTGTTTGAGACTGAATAAAACTTTTTTGTTTAATTTTTAAACATATTCTATAAACGCTTATTAAATTTTTTTTTAAAGATGCTGGTTGAAATAAGCTGGGAGCCACTGTACATAATTGTTCATTACAAACTTTCAGCCAGGATTACGACCTAGCTTCACACACCACCTAAGTTGAGTGTGTGTTAATTTTATACATGAGTGGTGGGACCTACAGTTGAAAGTCGACTCGGAACGACAGAAACTTTTTCATGGCAATTTAATTTGCTCTCAGTTTTGATGTCTGACCATGGGTTTGAATTGTCGCCTTTCAAGACTTCGGCTATTTCCAGTCAAACCTACCGGATAAAAAAGAATATAGAAACATAATTTCATGGCAATTTTGTTTACTCTCCGAGTTTTTGCAAGAAGGCTGAGGAATACTTCGTATTTTTCGAGTTTGTAGTTTAAACCACATGTTCTCATCTAATAATCCAACACTCTACTAGACTCTATCACTCCACTAGACTATGGCGTATGAAATGAAAAAATCACTCAGTGTTAAATTACATGATTTTAGTGGCCAGTTGACTTCAGAATTGTTTGTGATAATTTGTTTTGCAAATCGAATACTGTACTTACAGGTAGCGTTGTTCAGATCCATTATCTTGTTCCTTTAAAAAGTGCCGTTCACTGTCATGAAATTACATTTCACCTTAACATACATACATAATTGGTCATTGCAACCCTTCAGTCAGGATTATTGACCTAGTTTCTCACACCACTTATGTTGTGTGTGTTAATTTTATACATAAGTGGCGGGACCTACAGTTTAAAGTCGACTCCGAACGACAGATTTTTTGAGAAACTTTTCATGGCAATTTTATTTACTCTCAGAGTTTTTGCCAGAAATCTGCTGAGAGGAAATCGCCGTAGAAATACTTTTTGTATTTTTGTTTTGATGTCTGGCCTGGGGCTCGAACCCTGGCTTTACGTCTAATAAGCCAACACACTACCTACTAGACTACGGCGACTTCAGCTATTACGAATTGTTGACGCTTTCCATAAACTGTTGATTTCAACTCTAAAGTAATATGAATTTTGGATGCAAGAGGATGGAGGCTTTTTATTAATATGTGCTGGGTAGTGTTTTTTAAAATTGTTTTGGGAATTCCAGAGACACTTTAGTTTACAGCAACGATGTTTCCAATTAGATACATTTACTCCATTGAAATTTCATTGTAGTTTACGTATGGATTCACGACTTACCAAATTCTAATAATAAGTTTTCACTGTTAGAACGTTTACATTTCGCAAAACACTTCATTTTAAATAACCAGTTACTGCGACACTCTTTAGGCAATATGATAGAAAAAATGCCACTTAAATTGTTATACTCAAATAAGAACACGAAGTAAAACCGATTGGAGAATAATAACAAAACTGCATACAATTACGATAACAAATCGACAGTACCAGTAAGTTCTACAAGTTGCCAGACTGAAACTAAATGGGGTATAAATAGAGCGAAAGATAATTTTGCAAACTATTTATTTTATTTATTGTATGTTGGCTTATTAGACGTGAGGCAGCAGTGCTAACCCCAGATCAGACATCTCCAATAAAACGAAATATTCCTCCGGCGACAGATTTCTGGCAAAAACTCTGAGAGTAAATAAAATTGTCATGAAAAGTTTCTCAAAAATCTGTCGTTCGGAATCGACTTTAAACTGTAGGTCCTGCCGCTTATGAATAAAATTGAAACACAAAGCATAAGTGGTGTGAAAAGCCACAATTATGTACATATGTATGTTATGTATGGGCAATTTCGTGTCAAGTGACCCAATTTTTAAAATCGATGTCTTCCGATTTGGATGAAATTTGCACCAAGGTTAGTACTATTGGATAGTTGGCCAGACACAAATTTTCAGCTCTATCAGTCAAGAACTGCCGGAGTTAGAGGGGGTCAAAGTTGGACATTTTGGTCATACAGGGTTTTTTTAAAATGTGTGTAACTTTTCACCTATTGGTCCTTGCAAAAATTTTCCAAAGGATATTAGATAGCTATTTCTTCAATCGTTCCAAAAATTTTTTTTTTAATTTTTAAAAAAATTTTTTTTTTATTTTTTTTTTAAATTAATTTTTTTTTAAATTTTTTTTCAATTTGGGCCCTTTTTTTTTTTTTTTTTTGCTTAAAAGAAAGCTTATAAAATTTCCTTTAAGGCCTTCATAATCGCTTAATGGGATGCGAGTGGGATATCTATCAAAAAAATTATTTTTTAACTCAATAATAAGATTTTTCAATATTTGGCACATGTACCATTATCATTTTCCCCCATTTTTTTTCGAAATGGAGTTTTTTTTTATTTTTCCTCATAAGAAAACTTAGACCATTTCCTTTAAGGTCTTTGTGGGCACTTAGTAGCAAGAGGCATATCTATAAAAAAAAAATATTTTAACTCAAAACCAAAGTTTTTAAATTTTAACATATGCACTATATTTTTTTAATGGATGTTTTTTTTTTTGCTCAAAGAAAGCTTAGTTCTTTTCCTTTAAGAGCTTTGTGGCCACTTAATGGAATGCGAGTGGAAGTTCTTGACTGATAGAGCTAAAAATTTGTGTCTGGCTAAATATCCAATAGTACTAACCTTGGTGCAAATTTCATCCAAATCGGAAGACATCGATTTTAAAAATTGGGTCACTTGACACGAAATTGCCCGTATATATCACGAGAATAATAATAAAAATACATAGAAATAACACGAAATTACAAGAATAAATCATCAGTAAGTTCTAGAAGTTGCCAAATTGAAAGTAATTGTAGTATTATCTGAGTGAAATGTGAATACTTCAGACTGTTGTTGACAAAAGTATGGCGTTTGAATGCTGTTTTATGATATACTGTGAACTGACTTTTGTTATAATAAAAGCGCGTATTAGAACTGATAGCTCGGTCTTATCAATTAAATTAATGGCTTCAAATTACAACAATTTGAATTCGCCGAATATTCACGTTTCTGAAAGACAAAACCGTACCAAAATCGTTTAATCTAACAAAATTTTTTGAACTTCTCTTAAATTAGGCAAATTATAGCTAAACAAAGAGAAGCCAATTCTTAATTGGTAATCAACATTTGATTTTCATTTATTAGCGAAATATAAAATGAATTTTATATTTTGTTATTGGCAATGGTGTATTTGACAGTAACAACTCTTTGGCTTTTTTTTAAATTTTTTTGTCTTTCTAATACATTAAATATAAAAAGATTTCCATATTTTCTACTTATACAGTCACAATTATACACACACACACACACACTCATACACATGCTTGACTGAAGACATATAAAATAAAATATGGAATTGAAAAGGAAAAAACTGCTAAAAAATGTATAGAAAACTAGAATTAGTGAATGAGCATGAAATAAAAACAGAAAAGAAAAAAATTAAAATATAAGAGGAGAGGAAAAAAAAAACTTTGTCCGGTTGAATTCATAAACTGCCAATGTCATATAATTTGAAACATATGTGTGGTATTATCATCTCTCTTTCTCCATTTCATACAATTCGTATTGTATTCTTTATTTTATTTTTTTGGGTTCTTTTATGTTTTGGTGGTATTGCTGGTGGTGGAGTGGTAGCCTCTTTTGAAAACCGTATCCTTATGCAAATAGTGGTAAATGCTCATCATATGCAGAGACACACAGAGATACATTCATAACGATGGCTCTCGATGCTCGATGCTAAAGGCTAAGGAAACATTTTCAGTTTCGATTTATTTCGTCGTTCATTTTGTTTTATTTCCTTTGAAGGAAAAGAAAAAAAATTGCCAACAATCATACATTGTACCGCCGCCATTGACCCGATAAAATTGCTCTTAATATTGACGGAACATTATAATGGCTATTGACACGAATTTACCATAAATAATGTTCATTTCATTTCGTTTCATTTCATACAGCCAACAGCCAACCATTCTAATCATTTTTGTATTCATATTTTGGTAAGAACTGTTTAGCAACAATTTATTTATTTTTTATTCTTCTTCTGGCTTTTTTGTTTATTCTTTTCATTCTTTTTTTTAAGGAAATTTCAAAATTTAATTTCAGTTAATGGCACAAATAATGCCAATATTTGTTTAAGCGAGCGGGCGGGAGAGAGATTGAGTGAAATATTGCTTTCAAGTTGATTTTAATATTCGCCGTTGAGTTGATAAATTGCGAGATAAAACTGAAGCGTAATGATTTTTAATCATCATCAGTATTGACAATATTTACTTACTCACTCACTCATATTAATGATGTACAAAAATGTAAAAATTTTTCAAAATTTTTGTTTATTATTGCGGCGGATATTGGTACTTTTGTTTGTTTGCGTGTGCCCTACAATATTCTTTTAAAAACTATCGGTCTATCTAGTCTAAAAACAAGATTACTACGTGGCAGCAATACTGTAAATGAACGGAGATAAATTTTATTTTTGAAGTCGCCGTAGTCTAGTAGGTAGTATGTTGGCTTATTAGACTGGAGGCCACGGTACAAACCTCAGGTCGGACATATCCACCAAAACGAAATATGAAAAACATTTTTTTTCGGCGACTTCCTCTCAGTTATTTCTGGCAAAAACTCGGGGAGTAAATTAAATTGCCATGAAAGGTTTCTCAAAAATCTGTAGTCCTGTGTCGACTTTAAACTGTAGGTCCCGGCAGTGATGTATAAAATTAACACACACACAACATAAGTGGTGTGAGAACTAGGTCGTAATCCTGACTGAAGAGCTGTAATGACCAATTACGTATGTGGTAATCCAAATAGAAGGTCTACATCAGAGATCAGCAACGAGTATTCAAAACGATGAGTAGATTCGGGTCATACTTATAATTTCAGCTACTTATACGCATTCATACTTATTTTAATATCATACTCATACTACTCATATTCAAAGTTAGAAATACTCATCGTACTCATACTTAACAATACGCACGATGTTGTTGATTTCGACTCTCCATGATTCAACATATACACGAAGCACAAAATAAGTATGATTCGAGTACGAACACCACAATACTCGCTAGAAGGTTGTGTGTGTGCTTTGCTTGCGGTCTTTGTCTTTTCTTTTCTCTTATTTT